>CAHIKZ030002046.1:367500-405000 GCA_903632075.3 Acanthosepion pharaonis | reverse complement strand
TGTAAAAAATGGAGCAAAAGCTTTTTCATCTATTTTGGTTTTAAGAGAAAATCTGTATACGTTTCTTTTCTTTTAGTATGCATCTCAGGTGTTCTATCTTTAGAGTGAACGATGCGTATTGGCAAGTTATTAAGTTCACATGGGGAGCATTGTATATAGTTTATTGGTTAAAAATCTTTGTAAAAATTATTAAAATTTATCTGAAGAATTTTCTTCTACTGTGAGAATTCCAACATTAATATTGTTAACAGGTGGAACCGGGTTTTGAAGGACAAAACTTAACGGAACAGGTTTTATAATAATTGGGAGATTAGGATTAGTTTACTTCCTGGTATTGTTTTAAATCCTTGATTTTTTTCAGGAATAAAAATTGTAACTGTTACGATGATTTTTGGATCTCTCGTGATCACAGGAATTGTAAAAGCAAAAACATTCTTTTTTACATTCTTTTATTGTCGCAATATGAAGAGAGGAGATACTGTAAGGAGCCAATATTTTTATCCAGATCTCCAAATTTTCTTCTTGAGTTGGCAGTTTACGCTTTTTAAAAAAATGTATGTCATTTTTTCTAAGTTCCAGAGCAAATTGTCCACAAACATACGAAACAGAAACTAAAGATACCAAAGTATTCTAATGTGCCTCTAATGTTAAACAAAAAGTATCAGTTAGTATCAGTAGGTCTTCAATAAATCGCTATTATTTTATGTGACACAAGACGATGCATGGGACAATGATACATTTCCCGTGAGGGGCTTCTACGTAATGGTATGACTCAGCATTCTCTTGTATCCGTGTTATCTTGTGGCTTCTTGACAAAGAACCCTGCCATTTTAAATATCGATTTAACTTTGAAAAGATACGGAATGTAGATAGTTAACATCACATAAAATAGTTATAAGCTTTGTGGAAATGTATTATAAAAGTTTTTAGCAAAAGATATTACATGAAAAAGAAACATGGCTTACATTTTCAAATTCAGAAGCACAAATATATATGTAAATGACGTGAAATGAGCAAAGTCATGCCAGTAGTAATATCTCTTCAGATCTATCTATCTATCAATCTATCTATCTATCTATCTATCTATCTATCTATCTATCTATCTATCTATCTGTGTGTGTGTGTGTGTGTGTGTGTGTGTGTGTGAGACAGGACCCAAAGTGTTCAAAACCTGTGAGTTCAATATCTGGTTAAGGCCGAACTTGGAGAGGCGGTGTCGTGCCTTGTAATGTGTCCAAACCACGTCATGTTTCACCGTTTGACAGTGGTGAGAAGAAGTTTTTGGTGTCTCACAAATCTTTCAAATCTATTTATATATATATATATATATTTGTTGCAAAAAAGAGGATAAAACCATACATTTGTCATGAAAAAGTTCATCAGAGGACAAAACGCGTCGGCTAAGATAAGTTTTCTCTTTGTTTTTAGCTATAATGTCTTTTTACAGATATTTTGTTATATCTGAATTTTTAAACATATATAATTATGTATATATATATATATGTCTTACTGTACAATGTGTTTGATAAATGTATCAAGAGACAATATTTTGAAAATTTAGAAAAGTTAACACAGTTGTTGAAAATCTGCTGTCAATTTCTACCTCCAATAATCTCCTTTTAATTAATTAATTATTGTATTGTCAATTATTTTATGCTTTGTAAATAAAATAAGAACTTTTCTTTCGTGTACACATCTCAGTTTAACTGCAAGTTTTAACCTAGTTTTTATTATGAAGTGATTTTCTGAGCGTGGAGTACAAGGCCTAAAGTATGGTGCAGACAGTAAGGATCATACTCAATACTCAGTGGTAATTGTTCTAGCAGGACAAGCTTATTAACCATTAGAAAATGTCGAAATGCCTTCTTTTTTTATTATATGCTTCTAAAACATATTACATGCACGCAGAATCTTTTATTTAAAAAAAGAAACATTGAATGTACAATCACTGATAAAATCTCATCTTGGTCCCCTTAAATTTTGAGTTCAATCTCCGAGTGAAGTGGCAACGCAGGAGGAATTGATGAAGACCGCGGAGTTGACAGGTCTAAACAGGAGAAAAGTACATCTTTGCAAATTTAAAAAAAAGAAAAGAAAGTGTTTTGATTTCGCATTGCTAGAGTGTTTCGAAATGCAAGATATACCTATGGAAACCCAGGGTGTATAGTGGTCTAAATGTTGTGAGAGAAAAACAAAACAAGATAACAAATCAATATGTTACTGTAAGAATATTTGTTTTATATGTACTTCTCAAAAATGTTGTTCCCATTACATATAAATTCATGGGGTTTGGTTTTTTTTTAATTTAACCTCCATGTTCGATAATCTTCCAAAGATATTTCAGAGGAACTTTTATTTAATTTTTGTTTTTGGTTTTCTACAGCGGAAATTCACATTCTTTTTCATATGATGATACAGAAATCGTCATTATTTTGTAGGAGTGATTGGCATGTTTTTTTGTTTTTTTTTACGGCTTATCAACCTTTTTCAGGTTACGTGAAACCAGAATATATTTTTAGATTATGAAATTTTGGGGGAGAAAATATTGACTTACTGATACAATTAATACTAATTAGCACGTAGCTGTAGAGCGAAGACGTAGATTCATGCCTTTCTCACGTGAAAGAGAATATGATGAACCCAATTGGAATTGGGACTCGGCTCCTCGAATTTCAATTACACCAGCCTTTATCCATTACACTACTACTCACGCATCCAAGCTTACAGCACCTGCTATTCGCAAACAATCAAATTATTTATTAGGAAATAAAAAAGTTATTTAATTTGAATAATAAGAAAGTATTGAAAATAGGAAAGACAATACGAGAACGATCTTTTATATTGTATAAGTAGAATGCCACTGTAAAATTACTTAATATGACTGTAAACCAGAATAATGAAATGTCTGCAGATATTACGATAAATGTCACCCATTTACACATATAAACGATCGTATTTCTCACCGGCAATTAAACCAAGAAAAATATTTTCAAATTAGATTTATTCGAGGATAAAAGAAACTTTTACTGTCCTTGCAATAACATAAATGTTTAATAATCTCTCAAAAAAATGGGTCAAGATGGCTTCTTCGAACATAACGGAGAAGTGGATTATGGGATTTAATAAATAATCGCTAACAGGCTTCTTTTCGCTTTTAAGTGATGATTGCTAAAAGACCAGGAAACAAGAATTTTGAATGGCTCAATAAAGACACTCGCAAAATCTTTTATTGCTTTCATTACAGCATCTATTTTTGCGCTTTCCGTAATTATTGAATAAAATGTTAAAGGTGGATGATATCCGATAATATTAACTCATAAAGCATATTGATTATCCCAGGGGCCATTTTAACTGGCACAAGCAATATTATCTGACCTCATTAGTTCGTTATATAATCGTTAAATTTGGCACTTGCCATTAAACAGATCACAGACTTTCTTGCCAAAATATCGAACCAATATGGCCGAAAAATATCGGTCAACGTAGTTTTCAGGATCATTACTAATAATTCTAGTTGCGTCTCCTTCGGGGTCGTTATTGTAAAACGGATCATGTGAAAAGCTGTTGAAAATGAATAGGGGCAGCCGTCGGAAGATTGCTGGTGACGACTTCAGATGGACAGGATTTCACAATCGAGCGGCGTTCGTTTTGGATTAGCCAACTAGATGTGGGTCAATCAGTGCATATGGATTTTGCAAAAGAAAACTCTCGAATGAATGAAATACGATATAAAAAGACAGGAGTTGAAAAGACAATGAATAATCAAATACAATAGGAGAAAGAAATTATAAATCAGAGAGGAAAGAGATGGAGAAAAGAAAAGAGAGGGAAATGATGATGAATAAGAAGGAGAAAATAGTTAGGTGATGATAATAATAATGCTGATGATGATGAAAAAAATAAGAGAAAGAAAGAAAAGGAAATTCTAATGAAGAAGGAGAAAAAGATGATGATGATGATGATGATGATGAATAAAAGAAGAAAAGGAAATTATAAAGAAGAAGAAGAAAAAGAAGAAGAAGAAGAAGAAGGGAAATGAAGATTAGGATAATAATGATGACGGTGAAAAGTAAAATAAAAGAAGAAAGAAAGAGAAATTATAAAAAAGAAGAAGAAGAAGAAGAAGAAGGAGGAGGAGGAGGAGGAGGAGGATGAGGAGGAGAAGACGATGGTGATGATGATGATGATGATGATGATAATTTCATGGGTAATGAATGAAAGAAGGGAAATGATAGTTAAGGAGGCAAGAGAGAGAGAGAGAGAGAGAGAGAGAGAGAGGCAGAGTGGATACTGATGAAGATCAAGGGAACTGAAGAAGAAGAAAAGGAAATTAAAAGAAGAAGAAATGGAAAAATGACGAAGAACAAAAAAAAAAAAAAAAAAAAGAGAAAAAAGAAAAGAAAAAAATAATAAATAGAAAATGATGATGAAGAAAAATCCGGGGAAAAAGAAGGAAGAAAAAGAAGGAAGAAAAGAAAAAGGAAACTAATGAAGAAGAAGAAGAAGAAGAAGAAGAAGAAGAAGAAGAAGAAGAAGAAGAAGAATTCTATTCTGTTGAGATTGATTTTCAAATGGAAGAAAAATATTGCTGCTGTGAAGAGAGGGTGTCAAGAAAAAGAGCCTCAAACGTGGAGTGATAAAGAACACTCAAACCAGAAGTGGGTGAAAGACTTGACAATTGTAACGTCAGATGGGGAGAGGAAAAAGTAAAAACAAAAGATGAATAGAGCAGTGATTAAAATGAAGAATAAAGAAAAGAGAAGCGATAATAATGACTGATAAAAACCGTATTTTAAAAGAAATAATGTAACCAAATGAATAGATTCACTTGAAATGCATCAAATATTCATGAACAGAATAAAATTATTTTTGTTAAGCAGGGAATATTTATTCGTCTTTCCTCAGCTTCGATTGCAAAGAGACTTGTTTTATTATAACTCGCCATATATCACATTTTAAGGTCTTTAATACGCTTCAGCTCGAAAGTATTTATACTCTAACCCAAGAAGGTAAAAGTGAATGAAGAAATACACACACACACACACACACACACACACACACACACACACATATATATATATATATATATATATATATATATATATATATATATATATATATATATATATATATAAGTATAGAATTGGTGTATAGAGAATAAATTCCAATAACCAACAAATACTACTCTTAAAAAGAGTGCACAATGCAAAGTAGAGCAAATATAATTATTTATTCGAAAATTTCACATAAATATGCATAAATACACTACAAAAATAGCCATTTTGTTTCAACAATTCTGGTGTTTTATCAAGTGAGCCTTAGTTAGAGTTTTTGGGAGAGAGCACAATATCTAGCGTGAACAACAGTCTGAACAAGGCCAGCACGTTCAAACCCTCGGTCACGATGGCTTGTGACTTCGGGCTAGTACAACCACCGAAGCTTTCCTCGGTGTTCCGTCTATCCAATTTCACTCAAAAGCCTTGGATCAACCCGTGGTATGGTTCGCAGCCACTTTCCAAATTTTTCGCACGCTGAGATCGATAATATAATATAAGAAAGATAACATCAAGAAGTTACATTCCTAAAAATCGACCCTGGCAAGATTTGAACCCGCGTCTCAAAAAGCGAATGCTCTAATCACTCAGCCATGTATCCATTTTTTACACACACACACACACACACACTTATATATATATATATTTCTATAAACAACAGCCACCTGCGTTAATGCAAAGCTTTTCATTAAAATGAATTGGAGCCCTTCGACTGATTGGCATTTGTTTACATTCATACAAACAATGCTCTAGATTTAGCTGTTTCTCTCTGTCGAATGAAGATAGCTCAGTGGCAGAAACTCTGACTGGTACTAAATCGGTTGGGTTACAATCCGGGCTTGAGACATTCGGATATCTAGTCGCACTGAGGAGCTGTGATACAGCGAAAGAGTAATCTCTGCGAATAATATATATATATATATATATATATATATATATATATATATATATATATATATGGTTAAACCTATCACTTAATAACATAGGTTTCAACGTCCTATTGCCTAATGTCATCGGCACACTATAGTCTAAAGAACAAAATTTCGAATGCACTGAATTAAGACTATTATACGTATATGAACATTGCAGGATAAAAGAACTGAAGCAATCAGAACACATGTTATGTACAAAAAAACCCAATCTGTAAGTTAAGTATGAAAATGAACCCCTTATTTACAAAATAAAAGACATTAAACTTAAAACGACTGCCTACTCTTCGGGTCAGAAGTGTTTTGGAAACCTCAAGAATGAAACTCGATTGTCAAAGATCTAGAGATGAGAATAACATATCCCAAATGTCAAATAAATGCTACCAACACTTATGAACACCGGAGAATACGTCGGCCAAAACGTTGAAACAAACAAACACAACTAAAGTAATCTGAAGGAATCAATGCAAAAATATGAATTTCCAAAACTGAGATAAATAATCTTTAAAAACCTTAAATGTTTATTGACTAATATAACGAAAGGTGAAGTATTTTTCCAGAATTCAACCCCTGAAAAATCGTCTACTTTCAGAAAATAATATTCACACTTATTCTCAGCTTTTTATCGACTTGATTTTTAATAAAACTTGCACTCTGTTGTGCGAAAGCGGCTACCGATATCCCGCACTGTTCACCTTTGAAGCGCTATTGAATTAAACACAAAGAATAAAAATTGAAAATAAAAGATTATTTTAAAATTTGTTCGTGATTGTAAATATTTATGGCCATGTTTTAGGCGAACTTTCAAAGCTGAATGAGGAATCATGAACGAGACAGTCACGTTGTAATAATTGGTGCAAGCTGTATGACTTGGATAAATATAATATAATTTTCTTACATTATAAAATGAATTTGAAAGAGAAATAGGAAGAAATAATGAAGAAAAGAAAATATGAAAAAAGGACAAAGATAAAAATGCAAAAAATGATAAATCGGGATGAAAAATGGAAAGAAAGAAATGAAAAATGGCGAAGGAAATTGAGTAAGTAGTGAGGAAGAAGATTTGCTCAATAAAAAAAGAAAAAAATGTCGGAAAGAAGCTAAGAAGAAAATCACTGCAAATATTACTCAGAAAGAAAGAAATGGAAAAATCATAAACTGACAGAGAGACAATAAATTAAAAAAGAAAGAAACGAAGGAATACAGATAGAGATAAAAAAAGAAAGTAAAAATGGAGAAAGAAGAAAAGGAAGGAAGTAGGAAGAAAACGAAAGAAAGAAATGGGAATGGGTGTTTATTAAAGAAAGGAAGAAAGAAAGAATAAAAGAAAAAGTAAAAGAAAGAAAGAAAAAAAAGCTAGGAGTAGAAAATAAACCGAGAGTGAAAGAATCGAATGCAAAAAGAGTTCATAGGGAAATCGTAAATGAAAGAAAGAGGGGTGCAAATAAAAGGTACATTTTTAAAAGGCAGCAAGAGTAATTATGAAAAGAAAGAAATCAATCAATTTAGTTGTACATAAAAGGAACGGAAATCGAAATTAACAAAGAGAGCAAAGTAAAGCGTACACAAGGGAGAAAGAAGTAAAAGCGACCTTCATAGTTTTATCTCTCTCTCTCTTTTTCACTGAAAAAATGAAGGGATATAATGAGATAAAACGATGAAAAGAGAGAGGGAAAGAATAAGAAATGCAGTTTTTCTCCATATAAAAACACATCTCTTGTTTGTTTCTTCTCTCTTTTCATCGTTTTATCTTATTAAATCATCTCAATTTTTCTATCTATCCTTCTCTCTGTTTTCTAGCAGCTCTAATTTCCTAACTCTTCTTTTCTTTATCTTTTTAACTTTTCCCTCTCACACTTTCCTCTCTCTCTCTCTCTTTCGCTCTCTGCTTCATTCTTTTCATCCTTCTGCCTTTCTCTCTCACTTTCTATTTATCTCGTTCTTAGTCTCACGTTATCACTCTTTTTCACCTTTCTCTTTCTCACTATCTCAATCTTTGTCTCTATCTTTCTGAATCTTTCTTTTTTTCCTTCTTCTCTTTAACTTCATTCCCTTCTCTTTTTCTGTGTGTCTCTCTTTCACACTTGCACGCTCTTTTCTATCTTTTTCACTCTGTTTCCATTTTTCTCTCTTTCTCTCCTTTCATTTTCCCATCTTTCTTTCTCTCTTTCTTTTTTCTCTCTCTTACAATCTTTTTTATTTTATATTAGTCTCTATTTCTCTTGCTTTCTCTCTCTTCCGCCCTCGACATGACTCTAATTCTTCTCTCTCCTTCATTCAATTTTTTCTAGTGGTAAGATTTGGTTATCGTCAGGGCAGAATGGTTCCCTAATCAATCAATAACCTCTTTCCGTTCGTTCACTTGTCGGTTATCATTTCTCTACCCGCCACTTCTGCGTTCCACCCTGCTCAATCCCTCCAACATTACCGTTCTCCCATCCGGGTTCTTGCCGATCCGGGCTTGGTCCCCAGACCCCGGAAACCTGAAGCACAAAACACAAGAGCGGCTCAATTGGACAATACGGCAACTGTTATGACAAGAAAGGGTTTAATTGATTGGGTGCATTGCGCTCGCTTAAGGGCCGAGCGAATGAAGGGCAGTGGGTAGAGCGGGAGAAATAAGACGAAGCAAAGAAAGAAAGCAATTGATTCATTGATTATGGGGGCGAGGGATAGAAATGTGTTGGAGTCGGTTGTGTAGGTTTGTGTTGTTGGAGTGCAGAAGAGACAAAGAAAGTGCAGGTTGTATCTGAGTTTTGAGTGGGAGAAAGAGGGAAAAGAAAACGGACCGGAAGAGGTAAGACAACGTGCCATGGGGGGGGGCGAAAGAAAGGAAAGGAAACGAAAAAAATATGTGTGAAAGAGAAGGAAAAAGAAGTGAAACGTAATGGTTTTCAACGAAACAATGAATAAAGAAGAAACAATAGAATGAAATATAAAAAAAGAAAAAATGGAAAAAGAATGAAAGGCTGACTTGCTGAGTGAAAGAAAAATGAAAGAAACGGTAACAATAACGAAGAGAAATTATGAAATCGTGAACAAAGAGAAAGAATAAAAAAACCAAAGAAGCAAATAAGATAAAAGAAAAACGAAAGGAAGGAAGGAAGGAAGGAAGGAAGGAAGGAAAATATTAAATACGAAATAATATGTAACCGTAAGGGATAAGTGAAGAAGAAATTGGGGAGAGAGAGTGCATTTTAAAATTAAAAATGAAAACAAAACGAAAGGATTAACGAACAAAGTAAATAATCAAATAGAAAAAGATAAAGATTGGCAAAGAGAGGAAGAAAGAAAAAAGCAAGGAAGGAAAGAAAGAAATAAGGAATGAAAGTAATAAAGAAAAAAAGAAAGAAAGTAAGAAAGAAATAAAGAAAAGAAAAAGAAAAAATATAAGGACAGGGAGAATATAAAAAAAAACAAATTGCGCAAGAAGAAAACGATGCAAAGAAATGAAAATCAGGGAAGAGAAAAGAAAGAAAATTTAAACAAAGAAGAAAAAGAGAAAAGATAGCAATAAATCAGAAGCAAACTAGGAGGAGAAAGAAACAAAGGAGCCAATAATGAGTTTAAGTTGAAAAGAAAGAAATAATTAAACAAAGACTGAAAAAAGAGTTAGTGTGTTCAAAATTTCAGAATTCGGTAAAAATTTCTTAACTGAAAAACTGAATAAAAGGGAGTCAACTGCATGAAGAAATCACTAATTTTTCGCAGACGTCGATGGAATAAAGAAGCTTAAAAGAAGCTCGAAGGAAATTAAAAAGTAAGAAAAAGATGGAAGAGAAGTAGAGTTGCTTCCAATTAGGAGTATTGAATGGCGATTCTATATAAAACTGCTAGGAAACAAGTGGCAAACGGAGGAAGGCGAGGAAGAAAGAAATGGTTGGGAGAAGAACATAATATAAGATCGACAGGGATATAACCATTAGAATCAAGGCAAAAGACTTAGTATATAAAAAGGGAAAGATCTTGAGAAAGGAATGAAAAGGGGTGAGGATATTGGAAGGGAATAAAAGATGAAAGGATAAAGAAAATGATGAGGCGAAAAAAGAGACTTAAAGAGATGATGGTGACCGTAGTTGAAGGAAACGAAAAAAAAAAAAAAAAAAAAACGATGCAAGGTGAAAGAAACGAACAAAGAGACTGGGTGGAATTAACCAACAGCGGATGATGATGATGAAGATGATGGTGATGAATAGGAGGAAAAAGAAAAAAAAATAAGAAATAAAGAAAGATGAGAAAATGGAAAAATAGAAAAGGGGAAAAGTTTTGTCGATGGTAGGAGCAAAGAAAAACGTATGTGAAAGAACTTCAAGAACGCAATATAATTTAAAGGGTAAAAAGGCAGCCAAAGAATAAGGGCTTATCCCATTTTTTTCTGTTCGGATGAACAATCATTAAGCTCTTCTGATCAAATAAATAATAAAAACTATGATTTTTTTCTGATTTTCGTCAGTAGTCGCGATACCGTATCTCGTATGTCCAACTGCGAGTCGACAGGCAAGCAACATACCCAAGGTTCTATAGATTCATTACAGGATGTTATTAACTTAGAAATAAACACCAAGCAGATTTTGACAATGTTTGATTTAATTAAATGAGCCACTAGCATTACGTTTTGTTTTTCTACTTAAGTATAGATCGATATATACATATATTTTGGTCCATTCATGGAATCATATCTATCTATCTATCTATCTATCTATCTATCTATCTATCTATCTATCTATCTATCTATCTATCTTAATGACATGAGATTTAGCAGCAGCAGCATGACTTGGAGATTTTCAGCCAGAAAAAAAAACAAAAAAACTCGATGATTATTACCCAACCGACAACACGTAAATGTCGGTTGTTAGAATTTATCAATGATCATATATCCGAGTATCTACCTTTCCTTTCTTTCTTTCTTGTTGGTTGTCTTAATTTTTTCTAAACTTTAGGGTCCAATTTAAATTTAATGTGCATATAATAAATCCCATTCGATGAGCAATCGCAGGAATATATATAAAAGAGGCAATGTTGAAATCTTTTCCGCTTGATATACACTAGAAAAAACTAGTCAAAGGAATTTTAAAAGAGGCTGATAGAAAGAGATAGATAAAAAGTAAACAAAATATTTATTTCTTGTTTGCTAGAAAGCCACATATTATTAGGTGATAAACCCATGGGCGAATGATTCAAAGAAGGCCTACGGTTCAATGTCGTATCTCAGTGTTCGAATAATTGTACTGAGCTCAAGGAAGCCATTATTTTCTATCGCGTCCCGAAATCATGGAATGTAGTTTCTTTTTTTGAGACGATGACATGCGATGTGGATTTGTTTTTTGAAGCAACATTCTTCTAGCCTTTGCCTAAAGAGGTAGAAACCGGTAAGGCAGTAGGCTGATTTGTATTCAGAGATTTTCCTTCTCCTAGACAGGTTACCAGCCAAGGCTATAGAACCCAGTCTGTGTGAACTCGCCTAGAATTCGAATTCGTCTCTTCGATTTTTTAACCAAGGCAGCAATCCACAAATCAGCCACACGTTATTTACAGCACGTCTAGTTATTAAGCAGTCATCCATTTTTGTACTGATCCGATTCGTTATTTCTTCAATACGACGAAAACCTATGCTTTCAGAGTTTGAAAAAAATAGAGGAAAAATAATCATAGTGATGAAAAAAGAAAAATACTGCCGGGTGGGGTAGAGAGGTAGTTTAATAAAGAGGTGGAGAGGTAAGGAGAAGATTTTTTTTATCATTGATGTGTTTTTTACAGTTTATCAACCCTTTGTGTGTTATTTAAAGCTGACACATATTATAGGAGTTTGCTTACTGTACCAGTTGTTTCCAATCGGTTTACCGGGCCGATGTTGCTTAACTTCGGTGATCGATCGAGAACAGGCAATTTTGCGATGAGAGAATAATTGAAGATAAGAAAAATAAAAAAAAAGATTAAGAAAAAGTTGGAGGAAAGTAGATGGCGAAAATGTAAATGTAAAATAAAGAAGAAGAAGAAGAAGAAGAAGAAGAAGAAGAAGAAGAAGAAGAAAGGTAGTTAATAAGAAAATCAAGAACCAGCTGAACGGGAAAAAGTAAGCAGTTAGAAAAACGGTAAATAACATGAAGAACTGCGGTGGATTAGACAAAAGAAAAGAAAAGTTCTAATCCAACAATACAATTGACATTGGAAATTGGCAATATGATTTCTCTTCTATTTATGTGTTGTTTTTTCTATTCTCCTCCTGTTTTTCTCCGTCTTCTTTTTTTTTTCTTACATTTCAATGCGATTGTATGAAGTCTTCTCTTACTGTTGTTCAGACGATTTCAATTTACCCGCCAGGAAATGGCTTCGACTGTGCATCTATTTTTCTGGAGAAATAACGAATTCCAGGCGAAAACTATCCACTAGATGACCACGGAGTTTGTTTTTTTTCTATCAGATTCTCTACGTCTTTCCTTGCCATTCCTTCTGACAATCATCTCCAGCACTTTTACTTTCGATACTGTGTCATAGCAAAAACAAACGACTGAATAAAGGTCGAAATAGTATGAAACTCTCTGTTAACGAAAATAACTTTTCTACGTCAGAATCAAGAAGTTAGAATCAAATTTATTTAGCACAAATGTTACGACTAAACAAAAGCAACAGTGTACGCGAGCCTTGCAGAAAGATAAACTACAGAGCGCACAGTTAAATCTTACCTGGTACAAAGTTCACTAAAAAACAGCAGTCCATACTTAGACAGTCATTAAAACTGGTGGAGGGCTAGTATATAATAAGAAATTGTTTTGTATATATCCATTGCTGGTTGAAAATTATCAAATACTCGAGTAAACTTTTACGATCGGAAAATGTCGATGAAAGATTTGTGATAGAGTGATAGTAGTAATAATAGATGTTTTTTTTTTTTATAAGGAAACATTCGGCATTCATTGACCTAACGACCAGTTCTGTTGTCGGTTGAGATTTACAAAATCCTATTAAAAAGAAATCCGGAATATAGGTTTCGGAAGCCCAATGTGCCTCTTTCCAAAACTTGTGAAACGTCCATAATTTAGATTATTCAATTTTTAATTTATTACAATTATTAATTTATTACAACGTCTCGACCGTTGTACGCTCCGGTCTTCTTCAGGTTAGAATGTCGAACTGAAACCTTTATTTCACTCACTGGTAGACTGTTCTAGTTCTAGTTAACTCCTCTTAATTTTCCCTCTTAAAAATTTTCCACTGACTTAAACGGGTATTGAACTCACACTCTTTGGGTGCTGTCACTGGATATAACCAACCCCTTTATCCACTGCGACATGTGTCCTTGAGGACATCTGCGTATGAATTTCTGGGTATTATAAACTCAATGTCTTCAGCAACCATTTTTACCAGTGCTCACATTGCAATTTTTTACTGTTATCATTACATGTTTTTACCAGAGCCCATATTGCAACTTTTGTTGTTATAATCGCTTTTCCTTATCACTCCTTATTACTTGTTCCCATATTGTATTCATTTCTATGCTTGGTCGGCTTCAGAGATTTTTGTGGCATGCATATGTGCTGATTCCTTAAGTTTGTCTATGATCTCAACCTGATCCCACACTGGGCGGTGATCTCCCTTCTCTCTCCATATGTGGTCAGCCACGCCTGATTTTCCCCCTATGGCACGTGGAACTAGAACAGTCTACCCCAGTGAGTGAAATAAAGGGTTATTTTCGACATTCCAACCACCTGAAGAATGCCGGAGCGTACAATAGCCGAAAGGTTGTAATAAATATGGCGACAAAGATGAGGACAATAGTCCGAATAATGTAAATAATGTACATAATACCTCATCTCAGAAATATAGACAGATTGTGAAATGTCATCATATCGATTATGCCTCTATTTTTTTTTCTAATTACATGTGCTATCCGTCAAGGTAACTCAAGGCGGTTTAATGGTTAGCAAACCTGTCTTGCGAGAACAATTACGACTGAGTAGTGAGTTCAATCCTCACTGGGTACCTCATATTTTTCGGCCACGTGTCACATCTAAGCTACGCTTGGAAAATCTCTACATGTGCTATCCATTTTAGTTGTTGCTGTTGCTGAAAGTCCTCAGTGATGTGGTTTCTGTTATTGGGTACAGTCCTTTGTGATTATGTAGCGCCAGTCAATGAGATTCGAAGAAGGATGGTCCCTTCCAAGACCTATGCGATTCATTCACTGGAAGCCATGTGTATATTCAGTGCCCTAAACAGAACGGTTGTATACAGCTGGAAGTTTAGGCAATTCTGTAGGGTCTTGGCGTCATGCATGCCATCTGTATGAGAGTATCGAGATCTGATGTGGTTATTTATTGACATTAAAAATCAGATAAAATTAAGATGAGAGAAATACCAATAAGACGAAGTGTAATTTTGAAGTTGTGTTGTTGCTTCTCTTTTTATCCCTTCTTTGAGGTAGCTTCCTCAGGAGCTTGGAGTCGAGGATTTATTGCTGAGCTTTTTTTGTGAGAGATGTTGATATTTCTGTGAGAGATAAAAATGGAAATGAAAGTTCAATATTGTCTATATAATCAATCAGTCAGTTATGCGCCATGAGTGATACAAGCTTAGGTGATCATGTATCTTTCGATACATGACTGACGTGGCAGATTTTTCCCGCAGTAGGTTGCCATTTCTTTCAGCCGTAGACAAGTTGCCATCAAAGGCTATAGAACCCGCTCTTTCTTCAATTTATCCGTAGCCGGGGGGGGGAGTAGAGGATTCATATCTTTCCCAAGGGTCAGTCAGTTAAATGCCATGCGTGATACACGCTTAAGCGATCATGTATCTTTCGATACATGACTGACGAGGGGGATTTTTCCCCGCAGTAGGTTGCCATTTCTTTCAGCCGTAGACAAGTTACCATCCAAGGCTATAGAACCCGGTCTGTCCTGCTATTGACCCATAGCTGGTGGGGGAGAAGAAGAGGATTCCTATCTTTCCCAAGGTTATTAGCACGTAAGTGAATTTAGTGGATACGACTCAACATGTTATTGCCTTTTATTGTAAAAAATAATATGCAGGATGCATATTATAAAAATATATCAAAATGCCTTTATTCGCACGTATTGTGTCTGTCATAATATATTGAAGAGTGTTCAGAGACTTATATTTAAGTGATTTTTGCTGGTTTGATTGTACTTCCGGCTTCTTGTGACACGTGGTCTGCTGAGGGTTAAGAAGTTTTCCGGTGGGGAAACAAAGCGAATCCCTATACTTTCTTGAGAGAGGTTAGTCCCATCCTCCGTGTGGCCAGCTAGCTTGACCTCCCCTACCAATCAGAATCTACATTCCCTACTATCTACTATCTACTTCTGCTTCGCCACATTTACAATAAGCAGCCGTCAACCCACGACTAAACAGGTGGTCGACGCCCCGAATATACCTTCAGTGTCAGCTGTGGCGAGTGGTCGGATGATAGCACTGCAAAAACTGCAATTACATCACCCCAGTCCACTATCAGATAAATAAAATATTTAACTAAATTTCAACTTCATCAAGATTCATGAACCATTCCATGTTTACAGTTGGAATAGCAATGATGAATGAGTGTAAAGTATGGGTGAAAGGTAGTAAGAAATGTATAAGTAGGATATATATATATCAGTTGTTGCTTGACTTGAAGAGGCCAGGATGAAAGTATTCCGTGAAACACTCACAGATTGACGTATTAATTTAATTGATATATTGATTTTACTTATACGGTTTAAGAAAACTTTAACATAGTAAAAATATGAAACTACTTTTGATACGCTCAAGTTTTTTGCGTCTAATATTTTAATGCAATGACTTGTCCCTAAATACATCAAAACTGTAGATATTTTCTCGCTTTAGAGTAGTGTGGCATAAGGTTACATTGGCGGTAAACAAACGGTTATCGAAAATACTAGCCCGCTAATCTTTTCTCTACTAATAGTGTCAATATAATACTGTAAGTTGATATTTAGTAACCGAATGATAGTCTCATAGTAAAGACTTTTCTGCGGTTGTAATTTTCATTATGAATGGAATGTAATATATAATCGAGACGTGGACTATCACGCATTTTCCAAAGGTTTTTCATGGCGAATTGTGCTCCACAAGCGAGGTGTTCACTTGTTTTTTTCTCTGTTTTTTAAGTGTTTAATGACTGTCTTCTTTCTGAATGAGTAAACTTTGCTTCCAAAAGCAAGGATTTGCCAAATGTCTGGAAAATTCTTCTGATTTCTATCTTCGAGATTTCATAAAGTAAAATGTTGAAAATTTACCTTTGGAGCTGATCAGATAAAATTATTATTTTCGACTGCATTTGATGAATGGAACTTTTTGAAAGAAATAAAAAGACGAACAGGGAACATTACGATATCACCTTTACGTTTTTCAAAATAGGTTGTGTTTAGTAAACTCTTCCCATGGAACATCAATAAAAATATTAGAACTCTATTAATATTCTAATGAACGTAATTAAGAAATTCATTGGTTAACAAAAGAACAAAAATGAAGACATATTTGACTTTAATGAATTTTCTAAGCGCCAAAGTTCTTCGTATATTGAAAAAAAACTCTTCTTGAATGATCAGTAAATGATTCTTTTCATTATTTTCCAAAGTCCAACTGAATTTTAAATTCATTCTTCTTTTATGCACCATAGCTTTTCAGGATTTGGGCGATAATAGATTTTCATGACTTCCCTTTTTCAGTTCTAAGCAGTATTTGCTATCTCTTTCATGTGTTGGGATAAGATGTTATTACGGGAACGATGAAGGGAGAATGCCCAAGCTGCGTGAACTGGAATATTGCTTCCGTCATATATATGGGATAAAATAGAAATATTTCCAAACCATAAGTTTTGCAATTTAAACCATTCAACTGAAAGACGTGAACAGCTTATGCTCATAGAAGTTTAGCTAAGCGAGAAAGGTTACCAATAGTGATTGTGATATCTAAACGTGATAAATTATTACTCGAGGTTTTCTAATGTTTTATTACAACGGCTCTGCGACTTTTACGGCCTTGTTGTTGTTCTTCTTGTTCTTGCCATGTCCTTTAAGAACGTGGGCAATCTTCTTGTTCTTGACATGTCCTTTAAGAACGTGGGATATTTTCTTGTTCTTGACATGTCCTTTAAGAACGTGGGATATTTTCTTGTTCTTGACATGTCCTTTAAGGATGGGGGCAATCTTTTTGTTCTTTACATGTCCTTTAAGGATGGGGGCAATCTTCTTGTTCTTCACATGTCCTTTAAGGATGGGGGTAATTTTCTTGTTCTTGATATGTCCTTTAAGAACGTGGGCAATCTTCTTGTTCTTGACATGTCCTTTAAGGATGGGGGCAAACTTTTTGTTCTTGACATGTCCTTTAAGGATGGGGGTAATTTTCTTGTTCTTGATATGTCCTTTAAGAACGTGGGATATTTTCTTGTTCTTTACATGTTCTTTTTTTGCTAGGATGGGGCAATCTTTTGTTCTTCACATGTCCTTTAAGGATGGGGGTAATTTTCTTGTTCTTGATATGTCCTTTAAGAACGTGGGCAATCTTCTTGTTCTTGACATGTCCTTTAAGAACGTGGGATATTTTCTTGTTCTTTACATGTTCTTTAAGGATGGGGGCAATCTTTTTGTTCTTCACATGTCCTTTAAGGATGGGGGTAATTTTCTTGTTCTTGATATGTCCTTTAAGAACGTGGGCAATCTTCTTGTTCTTGACATGTCCTTTAAGAACGTGGGATATTTTCTTGTTCTTGACATGTCCTTTAAGAACGTGGGATATTTTCTTGTTCTTGACATGTCCTTTAAGGATGGGGGCAATCTTTTTGTTCTTTACATGTCCTTTAAGGATGGGGGAAATCTTCTTGTTCTTGATATGTCCTTTAAGGACGTGGGCAATCTTCTTGTTCTTGACATGTCCTTAAAGGATGGGGGCAATCTTTTTGTTCTTGACATGTCCTTTAAGGAAGGGGGAAATTTTCTTGTTCTTGATATGTCCTTTAAGAACGTGGGATATTTTCTTGTTCTTTACATGTCCTTTAAGGATGGGGGCAATCTTTTTGTTCTGACATGTCCTTTAAGGATGGTGGTAATTTTCTTGTTCTTGATATGTCCTTTAAGAACGTGGGATATTTTCTTGTTTTTTACATGTCCTTTAAGGATGGGGGCAATCTTTTTGTTCTTGACATGTCCTTTAAGGATGGGGGTAATTTTCTTGTTCTTGATATGTCCTTTAAGAACGTGGGCAATCTTCTTGTTCTTGACATGTCCTTTAAGGATGGGGGGGCAATCTTTTGTTCTTGACATGTCCTTTTTAGGATGGGGGGTAATTTTCTTGTTCTTGATATGTCCTTTAAGAACGTGGGATATTTTCTTGTTCTTTACATGTCCTTTAAGGATGGGGGCAATCTTCTTGTTCTTGCCATGACCTTTAAGAACGTGGCATATTTTCTTGTTCTTGACATGTCCTTTAAGGATGGGGGCAATCTTTTTGTTCTTGATATGTCCTTTAAGAACTTGGGATATTTTCTTGTTCTTGACATGTCCTTTACGGATGGGGGCAATCTTCTTGTTCTTGACATGTCCTTTAAGAACGTGGGATATTTTCTTGTTCTTGACATGTCCTTTAAGTATGGGGGGTAATTTTCTTGTTCTTGATATGTCCTTTAAGAACTTGGGATATTTTCTTGTTCTTGACATGTCCTTTAAGGATGGGGGCAATCTTTTTGTTCTTGACATGTCCTTTAAGGATAGGGGCAATCTTCCTATCTCAATGATCTTATTAGCAACGCTTATTCCTTTGCAAAAACTCCAGCCCCTGCTTCCGTCATCCATTCACAAAAGCACTTCAAGTGGGTGGTCCGCTTTCTCCGTCTCCTTTGTCTTCGATATGCCCTGTGAGTGTAAAATTCTCTAAGCTCTTCTCCCTTCTTCTCCCATATGTCTTCTTTCTTTCTTTCTAATTCTGAGTATGTTTATTTTTTTCCATTTTCCTTAAAACGCAAGCCCCAGTCAACATTTACACAGCATCCTTCTGTAGAAATTTCTTTCTGTTGCCTATAGTTTTCTCTTCATTTGTCTTGAGAGTGTCCAGAATTTACTGCCATATAATAGGATTGATATTACATATCAGTTTTACACTCTTTTCTCGTGTTTCTCATGATTCCATGGTTTCTTACTGTTGATAGTTAGACACTTCTCATTTACCCTCGCTATGCTGTCCTGGAGGTCCTGTATTTTTCTTTCTGCATCTACCATCAGTACACTATCATTCGCGTATATTATAATATTACTATTATGCCTCACCGATGAGAAATCATAGCAGTTCAATAAGTTCACTCGGGATAGCATCGCTATAGCGTTTGAACAAAATCAGGTGAGAAGACGCCAGTTGTCTTATGCCTCTTTCTATTTTTGTGTACCTACTCAAATAATTTTCTATCTAGATGCAGACGGTTAGCTCCCAGTATAAATTCTGAATTATTCTTTCATATTTTCAAAACAGATCGAGTTTTCCTAGTAATTCAAATAGTCCGCTTTGTTGTAACTTATCAAATGCTTTTGTGTAATATATAAAATACTTCCTTTTGCATTTTTATTGCTCTACCGTATATAATTCTGGTTATAAATGTTGCATATCCTATTTCATTGAAAAAGCCGCATTATTCTTGTCCTGCATTTTTTTTAAGCGTTTCACCCCAAGCAAGGCGGGAAGTCATTTGCACGCAAGGGGTTACAGAGAGTTGAAGTAAGAGCAAAGAGGGGGGATAGTGGAAAGGATGAAGAGGAGGATAGATGATAGATCAAGGCATCTGGAGACATCGATTGACATTACATTTGAATAGTTGGAGATTATAGCTATCAGGGAAGCAAGAAAAGAAGAGGGTGTTCCACAGGCGAGAAGTGCGAGACATAAAGCTACTGGAGTAGAAGAGATGGCTACATTTAACATTTTGGACATTGAAAGGGTGAGAGCGAGATGCCAGCCTAGTTGAACCCATAAATTCATGAATTCTGGGAACCAGCGAAAGCAGCTCATCGGAGCAGTTACCGTGAAAGTATTTGTAAAAAAGACAGAGAGAGGCGACGGCACGTCTGTGAGAGAGCGACTGCAGACGAGATGCCAGATCAGGGCTAATTATATGGCATATCCATCTATGGATTTTATCAAGGACCTTGAGACAAACAGAAGGGGCTCCAGATCATATATGGCAAAAATACTCCATGCAAGGGCGAATGGTTGGCTTGTAGATTTGAAGGATCAACTCCGGCAAGAAAAATTTCCTGGCGCGGCACAGGGAGCCAACTTTTCTTGCGGTAGACGAAGCTACTGACTCAATGTATTTGTTCCATCTCAGGTCAGCAATCTTCCAGTCTAATTCTGCTTCGCGATCTATTCATCAGAATTCGGATTATTATTTTTGTTATGCAGCTCATTAAGATGATTTTCCGATGGCATTCGAATTCATTTGCCCCTGGTTACTTAGGTAATGTTGCGAATCGCTTAGAAATTTGGGCAACCTCCTTGCATCATTTTTTTTTTCATATAATTTCGCAAACATTGATATCGAGACCATCAAAATCATTCGCCAGATTTTGAAGACATTTTTAGCTGGCACATAGTTTTTGAATGTCACTCGCATTTTAAAATCGATGGGGTGTCGTTTAAAGTTGATGAGTGTCAGGGTGACCAAGCCTCGACTTAACGTCAGAGTATTGGGGTAATATCACAAACTTATCCTCCAGGATCTTCCCTGATCGTTTAGCTCTTTCACGTTACTGAAATCCGTTCTAGATCATGACAATAGAAAAACACCATAGACAATCTAGTTTGTCCTTTTGCATCGATAGCATTGTACATGTCCAAACGGATTTTTACCAAATTTAGATAATATATAAAATGTATTATTTAATGGAGTCATGATATTTTAACCAGAAATTCATAACATATAGAACTTAAATCATTTCAACCCAAGCAAGGCGTGAATGCCACTAGTACACAGGAGATTACAGAGAGTGAAAATGAGAGGACAAACTGTGTATAGTGGGGATTGAGGAAAGGACAAAGGTTGAAAGGAATTCAAGAAGATAGCGATTGACGTTGCATTTAAATCTTGGAAAATTGTAGTTTTCAGGGAAGCAAGTAAACGGAAGGGAGGTGTGAAGTGCGAGAAAAGTAACCGTTGAAGAAGAAGTGGTGGTTACATTTAACTATTTCAACAGTAAGTGAATAAGACTTAGTAGCACGCTTAACAGTTGAAATAAATACACATAGACATCGGGAAAAGTGGACAGATACAAAAAGAAAATTCTACTCCACAAGTTAAAACGATGAAATAAGCTGTGTTGGCTTCATATAAAGGTTGAGAAGGAACATTACAATTTTAAAATATTTTATCTTCGAGGCGGTGGTTGTACAAAAATAGTTTGACTAAATTCTCAACCCTCCATTTTATTTTCCTTAAGTCATTGTAATATCTCAGAGACAATACAATTTTTCTCGCCAAAATCTATCTTGCATATTTATAAGTCTATCATTAGTTCTCGCTTTGAATATTACTGCCACATCTGGTTTGGTGTTCCTGCTATATATTTATAGCATTATATATTTATATATATTTTATATTCATAAAATCCAAAGAAAAATCTGCAATGTAATTGACATTGAGCGGGTATCTCGACTTCATTCCCTTACCCGCCACCGTAATGTAGCTTTTCTATAAATGATTTAATGCTAATTTTCCTGATAAACTTTCCTCTATGGTAACTAGACCTTATGAATTCAAGCGCAGTACTAGATTGGCAGGAAGGTCTCATCATTATACAGTTGAAATGGCTAGATGGAACAGTAAATGCTATACTAACAGTTTATTCTCTCGCACTTCTGACCTGTGGAAATCTCTTCTGGCTTCTTGATTTCCAGTTAACTATAGTCATCAAAAATATAAATTCAGTTCAACTCGTTATATTTTATCTTCATAATTCCTGTTCTTTTATTGAATTTTATTTTATTTTTTTTATAAGAAACAATAAAAGAACACGAATTTAGAAGACTGGAGACAACTATTGACATTATATTTACATTTTGGAAGATCACTGTTGTCTTAGTAATTTTTCTGATGTTTTCTAATACCCAGTAACCCCTTGTGTCCCAGTGGCTTTATTGCCTTGTTTGGAGAGAAATTATTTTAAAAAAATACGTCTTTGTTAAAATATGTTTATGTAATTATTATTTCATGAATCCATAAAGAATAATTTTTTCTCTTCCGGGACGCATAGCAACTTAAAGTCTTTTTTCATATTGATACACACACATACATATATATATATATATATATATATATATATATATATATATATATATATATATATATATATATATATATATATATATATATATATATATATATATATGAGAGTGTGTGTTTTCATATATATATATATGTGTGTGTATATATATATATATATATATATATATATATATATGTGTGTGTGTGTGTGTGTGTGTGTGTGTATTTATGTATGCAAACGCAAACCAACTTATACATACGTACGGACAACCACTCAAGCCCACATATATATAGAATACACATAAGCACTGACTCTTATTTATACAAAGACATAATGTGTGTCTGGCCCGATGTCCATTTGTATCGATTGGTTAACCTGACCATCATTACATCCACTGTCCACTGTCCATTATCAACAATGCCACGAAAGTAAAATATTTGCACTCCATACAATGACAACTTGACCTACCTGTTTTTAGAGGTCACAGCAGCTGTGTACTATCTACCCAAACTCAGCGTTCAATTTGGACCCAACGTCGCTGACATCAACTTTTCTAAACTCTATATTTCACTAACAGCGTTGACTACCATTGATGACCTACATCATATGTCTTCAGAGCTGGCCGACATTTGTTTGTTTCAATTCGCGGTCACATTTTTTCTTCAGTTTCGCTTTTTGATTCTTTTCTTTCCTTGTACGGTGTCCTTTCAGGATGTAGGCGATCATGGCTCTCCACCTCCCTCTGTCCCTTGCAACTCTCAACAAGTTCTTTCCATCTACCACCTCCCCCAGACCACGTTCTTTCATCCACTTGCTAAACCCGCTAGGTATGTCACGCGTTGTTTTCCCTCTCTATTTCCCTCTATTCGACCCGTCATTATCAGATTCTCCTGAACCTCCTTCCTCATTATATGTCCCAGAATCTACAGCAGCCTCTTCCTGATGTTAATTATAAGCATTTTCTTTGTTTGCAACCTCTCTAAGACCTCATCGTTGCTCACACGCTCGGTCCATGATATCCTTAGCATCCTTCTGTATAACCATACATCCGTTGCCTCGAGTCTCATCTTTTCTCATTACGTGTCACAGATATTTCATCTGCCTCTTCCTGATGTTAAGTATAAGCTTCCTCTTTGTTTGTATCCTCTCTAAGACCTCATCGTTGCTCACACACTTGGTCCATGATATCCTTAGCTTCCTTCTGTAGAATGACATCTCCGTCGTCTCGAATCTCTTCTTCATCTTTGAGGAAATCGTCCAACATTGGCTGCCGTAAAAAAGGACAGATATCACTTTACAGTTCAGTTTTATTTTCTTCGTTACCAAAGAAATCCTCCTGTTTCGCAATACCCTGCCCAGCTTTTGGAATGCGTCCTTGTAGGATTCCATTTTGCTGATATGATTCTTGTAGGATTCCATTTTTATTGAAAAGGTGTTCGAGGAATGGGGATTTAGTCGTCTATCATTCTTTGATTTATGATGAATTTCAAATTGTCTTTGATTACAGCAGGAAATGCGGACCAATTAAGAGCGCCGAATTGAGTCAGTCAATTGCTAAAAGCGAAAAGCGAATATAATGGATACATTTTCAATTTCATAACTAACTCATTTCGCAGATTCACCAATCGTTTCAGATATAATTTTATCTGGTTCATTACTGCAATGACGGTAAAAATCTCTGCTTTATTTATTAAGCCTCCCTATCGACACCAATATAAAAGTACACCCAAACAAAAACAATACATACTCATATTAAAATGCATAAAAGTTACGAAACAAAACCCGTGTTACGACTGATGACTGCGGACAATCGGTTTATAATCTGCAAACAAGAAATATACTTATTTTCAATCGGACTAATATCTCTATTTTTGTTGTTATGTTCCCAGCCATTTTAATCTCCTGTCTTCTTCAAGTGCTTGTGTATTCACGTAACCTTTATGGAATTGCAAAGTGACAATCCTTTACTCATCAAACAAGTTATTTCTCGTCATATTTCCACTAAGTGTTTGTATGTCTTACTAGACGGTCACAGATTGCACGTAAAACAAACGAGCGATATTGAAATGCATATGTACACACACACTCACAGAGTCACACACACATGCTTACACATACATACATACATTCAATATAATCTTTCCACTTCATGTCAGTCGAGAATGTAAGCCCGACATGTCAAAATGTGACACTCACATGGATGTTAATATTAGCCATGCAGATGGGTGGCAGTATGGTGTCGTTCCAGTGTTTGTATATATATATATATATATATATATATATATATATATGTGAAAAGTGAATATAAATATAAATAAATATATATATATATGTATAATTATTTATATATTATATGCGCGCTAAAGCGTGAAACCCAGGGTCACAAACTCACATCTATCCAACCAAATATATATATATATATATATATATATGTGTGTGTGTGTGTGTGTGTGTGTGTGTGATCCAGGCAGCGAGACATCTAAATGTTTCAAGCCGGGATTGAAACCCGACCGATTTGGCATCAGTCGTAGTTTCTACCACCTGAGTTATAAGCGCAGAGGGAAAGGGAAATTCTAGCGAATTATTCTTTACGAATGTAAACAAACGCCAGACAGCCATAGTACTCAATTCATTTTTAATGAAGAGCGTTGCTATTTAGAATTACCCTATCTCTCAACAGTGCTCCACCGAAATCTTTCGAGAGCATAAGAATGTTATTCACATATAAGTTTTTTCGCTGTATCACTGCTCATCAGTGCGACTAGATATCCGATTGCCTCAAGCCGGGATCGAAACCCAACCGAATTGCCATCAGTCGGAATCTCTCTCTCTCTCTCTCTCTCTCAGTCTCTTTCTCTCTCTCTCAGTCTCTCTCTCTCCCTGGTAAATAACATGTGCGTGTAATATAATGGAATTCAGCACAGGAATTGAAATCTGCTATTGAGTTCAAATCTGTTTGAAAAATGCATATTATTACGTAGAAGTATAAGCTTGTGCCTTTAGCTCTGGGTGCCACCCATTCTAAAATGAAGGAAAACTGAATTTCAAATTCGTGGAGAAAATAAAAGGAAACAACTCTACTATCTTTTCCCCAAAGAGACGTGATATTTCATAAGTATGCACGGTTAGTCGAAGCGGTATAAGCGTCGAAAATGGAAGCAACGTACCGAGTTCAAATTCCGGTGTATTCTGGAGCGTCCACTTTCGCACAGATACACAGGGAAAGGCACAAATCCATCTTTTCCCTCCAACTTATGGATTAAATAGAGACTTTCTAGCTTTGGCAACCAATGTAAGAAAAGAAAAACTGTCAATTCGGGTCCGTAGAAAAAACATCGAGAAACATCTCCACTCCACTATCTTTCCAAAGAGAGAATGGTAATTCACAGATAATAAAGGAAGGAGATATGTGGAGAGGACCTCATTTCCTACGTTTTGAAAGATATGGCATTAAAAAGAATGATTAGTAAAGTGGAAACTGAACAAAACGCGAATAGTCAAAATCTGACACAGTAGTTCTTTATAAATATTGGGTTGGTGCATAATTATCAGGCGTTTAGGTGAGTTATTTATTAATAAAAATTTTTTTTTTTTCTTTTAACTTTTTTTAATAAACATTAATTTATTATCAAGTTACAACAATGTGTGTTGATAATCACACGCTCCGGAAGAATCATTTAAAATTTTTTTTGTTTAATTGTTATATTTCTTTTAACATAATATTGTTTAAAAAAAACGCCTGATAATTATCCACCAACCCAATATTGAATCTACCTGGTCAAATGTGTGTGTGTTGGGGGGATATTAGATTTTATTTCTAATTAGAAATTGATTTGCCTGACATAAAAATCGTTGAATACTGAAGATTAGTTACATTAAGATTTTGGAGTGTTCATTGGCACCAAATATGGCCATGAATGTTCAGCATAGGTTGGCTCAACCGAGTTGCAGTATGAAGCACAAAATGGTCGTAAAGAAGCGCAAATATGCCTCAGCAGGCATCTACAACAGGGATTAGCTTGCCATTCTAACGGGAAAGTGTACTTGAAAACAAGTAGCCAACTAGCAGAACTGTCTGTATAGATAAATATAGAGAAGCTGTTTTGCATTTGGTCGTTCGCGCACACAAACTAGAGACATAAATTGCTCAGCCCTTGAGAAATGCCTCTGTCACCAAGGAAGAATGAGAGCGGAGGGAGGTGAACCCAATAATAAACTAAAACTCAACAGAAAGTAAACTAAACATAACTGATGTTAGTAGGGCCCGTCCAACCCTCAAAAAGGAGAGGCCTCTGTATTCTGCCCATTGAACAAAATCAAGACACTCTCTCACTACGGGAGTGGGAAAAGGATCAAATATAATACGGGCATGGGAAAATATAAAGCTAGCCCAGTCGAGATGAAAAAAGGGAGCCAAAACAAATTGGAGAGGTTGGGAATCTCGACTTGAATCATAACCAAAGAGGCAGCCGGGAATAGGCCATGAACAACACATACTCACGTTAACTAGGTACACTAAAGCTTGTCTAACTTAACCAAGGGGAGGGCTCCGCAGGAAACCACCACGATGTTACGTCGGTAGATCTAAAAGAGAAAATTAAGGCTAGCCCCGTTCAAACGAACCAAGCTCTCCTCTTTCACCCACCTTTCGCTGAAGATTGTCGAATGCAGGCGTTTTCTATCAGTTCTAATCTTCATCTTAAGCTGATGCTCAAAGAATCGAATCAGACCCTGATGAGAAAGACGATTGCCTCGCAATACTTCCTCCGTTCGCTTCGTTCAAATCACCATTAGGGCCGTGTCCAGCAGCGTGAGAAACACCATCCGTTTCACCCCAGAATACGGGGGCGACACATTGTCACACGCGTATTCGCGATTAATGAGCACAAGCTTTTCGGGAGATAGACGAGCCGTCACCTCGCCGACATGGCCCCATAAGAGGTTGACACGGGGACAATGGCAGAAGGCGTGAGATACTTACTGTATATTTACATTTGAAGTCTCCTGTATGGACAAGCTGGATAAGTAAGCAAGCTAGTTTACTTGAAATATATGAACCGACTGGTCTAGTTAGAAAGCCAGAAAAATTTAACGTGCAAATAACCCGATTCCCCTTAACGTTTCCCTAGTTTAGGGATTTGTTTATTTTTGCGGAATAAAATTGAGATATGAATTCTTTCTGAATTACAGCATTAGAAAACTAAAAGTCTGTACAAAGATGTGAACGTCTTTTGCAAAAAGAAAAAAACAAATCAATGAGTATTTGAGTTTCGTCAATATTTAATGAAATGTTAGAGGCGGTCTGTTCTCAATATTCGACGCCTGTTTATTTTGGTCTTGCAAAAATGAACTTAATCATCGAAGCGATCAAAATGGCACGGTAGAGAAGTGTAATTTCTGTCAGATTGCCCCCACTTGTGTGTGCATCTGAAATTCAAAACTGAAGTAACCCGCGCGGTTAATATCTCATTTCTTGCGTAACAACAGAGAAATGGAAAACTTGAAATCAAGGCAAATCAATTGAAGCGTTATTTGTCGATATCTCTCTCGAATAAATTAAAACACCATCGAAAAAAAAAACGCATATAAACACATAGGCACATAATATGCACAGGCACGACACTAACACACAGAAACGTATGCGCAAAGATGCAAAAATACGTGTGTCCTGGGTATGACGATAAACTACATCCGGAAGCAAGGCCTCTGATCGAGAGATTGGAAGTTTTGAAGGGCGTGGAACCCCCTCTTAATTGCTGTTGTTCCCAGGTCCACCCTGATCTGGGCTGGTAATACATGTTAGGGTCCCAGCTAAGGGCAAATTGGGAACAGATATCAACAGTACATTTTTATAATAAAATAACTAACAATATATTTTTATAAAAAAATGAAAATCAATGTAATACTAAAAAAGTATAAAAATAAATCTTCATAGTAAAATTACCGAGAATACATTTTATGATGTACAAAATATATACCTTTTCACTGAAACTATAAAATTATGCATATCCTGCGGCTGAAAGCATAACATTACGAACGAAAATATTTAGATTTCGGCATTAAATAACCCATAGACATGTCGATATTCTACTAAAGAAAATCAAACAACCAACACAAGTACATAGAAAATATATACACAGGCAGGCACACACAAATATAGGCACGCATACGCAGCATACCCAAGCACACACAGATACACACACGCATATACACACACGCGCGGGCGCACGTGCGCGAGCACACACAGAGAAAAAATCATAAACACAAATACACATGTACTCTCACACACATTTACACAAATGCAAGCATACACACCCAAACCATTTGCCGACGAAGTAAGTCTAATGTCTTATTTGTCAACTGATCTTGTCTTTCATGACTGATATTTTTCTTCATTAATATAAATCGAACAGGGCGTGACCAATGTGTAACGTCTAATCAATACATCGATCACTAATAACGCATAAAGTACTCTTTGACTCACCGCAAACGCCCACCTTCATTTGTCTTTCCTTTTTGCTTTGTATTGAAAATGAATTTTCCCTTCGTCACTATTATTATTATTAATGCTGAGGCCCTATATTTTTGTTTCCATTGCTGTATTCTTCTGTTCTCACTTAAGGTCAGTGGGTAATGCATGCGATTGCAAGTAGAGGAAAGTGTCCTTGTCATAACTTTTAGTCAGGTCAATAGACTGTAAAATCAGTGTTTGCTTTTATTCTGCCTTCCAAATTCTTGACTCTAGAAAATAAACAGGTGAAACAATATATATATATATATATATATATATATATATATATATATATATATATATACAGAGAGAGAGAAAGAGAGAGATAAATATATACATACACACACACACACACACACATATATATATATATATATATATATATATATATATAGTCATTCACAGACAGACTGTTTCGCTGTATCACAGCCATATATATATATATATATATATATATATATATATATATATATATATAAAATAAAAAATGATACAATATGATAATCCATATGGGATTTCCAGGAGGATATAGATCTAGGGAGAGCTCCATGTCAAATGAAAGAGCAAAATTATTATTTATTAAAGACTATCAAACATTTAAACTCCCATGCTAAATTTTTATTTCATAACAGCACTATTATCTATGCCATTTTAAGTGTTTGATATTCGTTAATATATATATATATATATATATATATATATATATATATATATATATATATATATATATATTCCCCTATTGCTGCTAACTTCAGCATTGTCTCTTTTACCATTTTGTTTAGTGCATGCTCTCTATTGCAGTTAAAGATGTATTTTATCGAAAGAAGGTATATTTAAGCGAGGCTGTGTTTGTTTTCTTTCTCTTCTTTTTAAATCATGAAAAGTAAAATTAGTCTTACTTTTTTATTTCTATAATAGAATTCTCTCCCCTGCAGACAAACACACACACAAACACACACACACACACCCACACACACACACATATATATATTTTTTTTTCTACCTATTTTATATATATATGATACATATATTCTATATGTAGTATTTTCTTCATTTCTTCCTTAAATAGATCTTCTCTGATAGCAGAGTTTCTTTATTAGTAGATCTGTATAAAGCAGATTGTGTCTCACAATCTGTCCTTTCTTGATAACTGCTGAGAAATATTTGCTTCTTTGATGGTTGATAAATTTGAAGATGTTACTAATTTGGTTGCAGTTTTGGTTTTGCTATACTTCTTCCTTTTTCTGGTAGATTGTTTTCAGAACTTCAGTACACTTCATATTCTCTCTCTGATCGGGTCTCTGATTGTTGTTGCTATTGTTGAAATTCACTCAAAGGTTACTTTTCTTCTTTCCGATTGAATAACACATTTGGAACTCGGTGTTTTTCCAACAATTTAACATTTTCTTTTGTGATGTCAAAAACTTCATTCAGTGTATCATATGTTCCTCGTTTTACACATTGTATGTGTTCAGAACTTGATTCAGTTTTGCTTGTATGGCCTGAGTTGATAAATTCTAAAAAAATAATTTCTTCTAAACTTGTTAAGTCTTTAGTAATTTCCTTTATACGTTCTTTCTTTCCCTTGATGGATGCCCCAAGGAACAGATATCGATCAACAGTTTGGATTATGAATCGTATCCTGATTTTGTTTTCCAGTAATTGTCATTCAGTTGTTCTTTTCTTATACCTTATGAGATTCTTCGACCAGATCCTCTGGTTTCTTTCAGTGGTCGAAGTCCTTTTTCTATGAGGCATTATGGTTAAAAATGAATACTAGAAGATCATTCAGTAAATCAAACAGCGTTGCTCAATAAGGTAGCTAATATACTCTGAAACAAGAATGAATATTTCATCACAAACACAACACGCTTTTCCCATTCGCCTCATCGAAGTGACAACCCAATGAACGTTCAGTCTTATATAGTCTCACAAAATACACGCCATAATTTGTCAGAAATTTCAAGAAAGTTCCAGAAATTTCTAGCAGTCTCCACACAGTTCTAGAAATTTCTTTCAAGTTTAGCCAGCTACAGAAAGTTTCTATAAAATTCGGAAAGGCTCCAGGAAGTTCTTGAAGTTTTCAGAAAGAATTTGCTATTCCAGATAGACTTTTTGTTTTTAATTGGGAACTTTTTCTCATGCTTATATATTTTCATTAGGTCACGTTTCCTATTTAATAAATCTCCGTGTAAGGGAGGATTTACGACACAACTTATACTAATTTATTATAAAATACTATCAGAAGTTTTTTTTTCAACTTTTAGCAATTATATTGTAAGACTTTGTGAGCGTTGGTGTGCTATTTGTTTATTGTCAACATATATATATATATATATATATATATATATATATATATATATATATAATTTTAAAGAAAAACAGACCACTTTTAAGGCTCCATTGTAATATATATATATATATATATATATATATATATATATATGTATGTGTGTGTGTGTAAGACATGTAGAAAAATTACTTCTCAAAAAGTACAACATTGAGCCCTGACCACCGCTTTACCGGTGGTAGAGTAAAATGACATAATGCCTAGTCGCCGGTTGAACAGTGATAAGGAAAATGACTTAATGTCCAGTCACCGGTTGAACGGTGGATAAACTATTTTTATATCTACTGTGAAACATTACATACCAATTATTTGCGGGTTTTGTCTCAGGAGCTCAGGCAGAAGAGTTAAAATTGTTCAGGAACGCAAGGCTCAAAGAGTTAAACATCTTTTCTCATTATGTTTGCATTTGGTCAAAAGACCTTTATACAATTAATATTAGAGGGCTTATTATCCGTAGTAGAATGATCTTGACCGAAAAGGACAATATTTTTACTATTTGTTCCAAGACTCAGGCCTCAAGATAAACCATTCCAAAGCAGAAAGTATCATCTGGAATGGTGGAATGATGGCACTTACAGAGTTCTTTCGATGGTACTTACAATGTTGAATTCATCATAAACATCCAAGATGTGGCATTAATAAACTCTTAAGATCTCAAATACATTGGTGTATCGATTAGTTCTAACAAATATCGGATAATAAGATCAAGTCGGAAACGTGAATTCAATTTTGTGTCATTCCGAATTTAAGGATAGGCAACACATGCATTAAAAGATCCAAGAAGTTAACAGATGTCAAGCCTAACGAGAAAAAAATGTATGTGTGTGTAACAAATCTAGTTTTTCTATGTGAGTTTATACGATGATGTATATTATTAATTGTGTGCGTGCGTGCGTGTGTGTGTGTGTGTGTGTGTGTGTGTGTGTGTGTGTGTGTGTGTGCGTATGTCTAGTAGATATTATGTTTGGCGGCATTTCCATGTTGATCTGCGAATGATTTAACAGACATAGCGTTCGTTTTAGATAAACATACGTTGGATGCGTTAAGAATGGATACTATTAAGATTAGTGATGTAATATAATGCTTTTAACGCGTCATCATTGTTGGTAATATTGTTAAAATCTCTCGACGTAACTTCGACCTAAAGAATCATGTTCTTTTTCTAATTAGGATGGCATTTGTAAAATCAAAGTTATGGCCAGTTTTGTTCCTGTACATTACGATCGAGTTTGAATAGTTGTCTAAACGTAAATCTCTTTTATGTTCATAGATACGGGGTTTAGTCTTTCATCCTTCATTTTTTTTTTATATCCTCATCTGCGTTGGTGTAGGATTTATTTTGATTGTAATTTTTTTTAAACTGACTAAAATGTTACTAGGAAACCCTTAATCACTTAATAAACTGAAATCTTCTTTCATATTTTCGCGCTCTGCTTTTGGAAGCTTAACTATGCTAAGTAATTTTTTCGGCTATCCAAAAGTAGAAAGTTTTTGTGAAATATTTCAGAAACTGCAATAATGTCAATTAGCAAAACAATTGTCTTTAATTTGTGTGGAGAATAAATTTTAAACGCATTTCCTCCCAGAAATAAATTCTCAGTGCATTTCCCCCGTAGAAATAAATTCTTAACTCATTTTCCTCCAGAAATAAATTCTCAGTCTCCATAATTTTTTAAATTTTTCTCCATAAGGATAGTTTCAGCACATTCCTCCGCCAGAAATACATTCTCTGTGCATCCCCCCAGCGAAATAATTTCTTAAAGCATTACCCCCAGAAATAAATTCACAGCGCATTTCCTCCCATGAATTCTCAGTCTATTTTTCCTCAGACATAAATTCTAAGCGCATTTTTCGTCCCGAAATAAATTCTCAGCACATTCCCCTCCAAGAAATACATTCTCAGCGTCCCCCAATACATTCTCAGCACATTCCCCTCCAAGAAATACATTCTCAGCGTCCCCCAATACATTCTCAGCACATTCCCCTCCAAGAAATACATTCTCAGCGTACACCCCCCACCCCTGAAATAAATTCTTAGCACATTTCCACCTCACAGAAATAAATTCTGACCGCACGCTTCCGCCTAAAAATTAATTCTAAGCGTATTTTCGTCCAGAAATAAATTCTCAGTCAATTTCCCTCAAAATAAATTCTCAGCGCATTTTTCCCCCAAAATACTTTTTCAGCGCCCCCCTCCGAAATATATTCTCAGCACACCTCCTCCGAGAAATATATTCTCAGTGCACTCCACCAAATTAAATTCTATGCGCATTTTTGCCCAGAAATAAATTATCAGCGAATCCTTATCCCGAAATATATTATCAGAGTTGTTGCCTCAGAATTAAATTCTCAGCACATTTTCCCCCGGAAATCAAATTGCATGAAAATTTTACACCGATTTCATGAACGTTTGGCAATAATTTGGCAAAAATACGTAGTTCCAGGGCGGCATTATTTGATTTTGGGGAACAATGAACTTCGTGAGAAAATAAAATACGTGAGGTTATGTATTTAGGCATAATGTGCTGAAGCCAGTCATAATAGCCAGAGTAGACGAGGCGATTGAACTTTCCCTATAGAAGCAGGAAGTCATAGAATTATTTGGGTGGAGGTCCGGAAATGTGACGAAATTGCCAAAAATTTCAAATGGTATTTTTCTGCTTTACTGCTTTTTCACTTTTTTTTTTATTTCAGCTGCGGATTTTTAATCATGGAACCTGGTCTGCACATCCCTTTTCACAGGGTCTCATTTCATATCTAAATCCATTCTATTATGTTCGTCTTGTTTCCTTCAATTATGTTTACCGTTAAGTATCTTCTTCCACAAAGACAAAAATTGGTGATTTTTTCTGTGATTAGTCATTGTTCATTTTCATGGAATTTATTTTGAGTCTTCATTCCGTGATTCAATAAATACTGATTCTCTTTCTCAATTTATATGTCCTCTACGAGAAATATCTTTTACCGCCAATATTCTTTGCAGAAATGTTTTTTGTCACATTACCCTTTCCTTTTTATTGTTGTGGTTGTTGTTGTCGACCTCTTTTCTCTTCCCGTATTTTTGTTCTCGTATCAGTTGTTTTACATATTCAAGTGGTTGCCTTTACCTTGCTCAGCCGGTGTGAATATATTTTGCAAGGGCCGTTATGGTAGAATGAACTTGCTATTACATTTGCCGCTGTTCATGATACAACGATTATTGTTGTTTCAACACCACTTTGAAGCGAAACAAAAATGTTACTATGAAACATACATGAGTAAATTCCTCACAATGTGTTATTTCCCTTTTTTTTGTACTCATAAATATCTATACACTGAATATGTATAGAGTGGCCTAAAAGTCGAGCGACAATGTGAAAAAATATAACAATATTCGTAATAAAGAGTCTTTTGTTTTAATTTCAGATATTAACATTTCAAGTCTTGGAAATGTTTTCATGCCTGAATTCACCACAGACCCCAAAATGAAAATAGTGCAAATTAATTTGGAAATTCCACAGTCCATTTTTCGACAAGGAAGAGTCTTCCTTATGGCAACCAAAAAACAACTTAAACATGTTCCAATTTTATTTAATGCCCACCAATGTATGCGTTCATGACTCTCCGTTATTTTATATCATCTGCTAATTAACATGAATCCTCAGAAATGATAGCAGAATGGCTTCCGGTTGCCTTCTCTATATTTTCTCTTTCTCTTGTTTCCGTACAAATTCAGTCTATTCTGCTATTTAACACACCAGTGAAAGAAGAGAAATCATGCCTTTTCCAAGGCCATTATTACAAAAGGGAATACAAAAGACTAACCCGGAATGTGAAATCGGTTAGTTGATTGTACTTTCCATGTCGATGTTCGTTATACTATAGAAACTCAAACAAGATCCAATTTATCCAAGTGATATATTAAATAGTTTACTAGCGACGTATTGCACCATTCGATTTCCAAAAATGGCTATAGGCAATAATGAATTTCATCAAAAATTAATTACGGTGAATAGTTTCCTCAATACAGATTAGTAGGTGCCGAAAATTATTTTTGTATCTCTCAGCGTCAAATGTAGGCATTCATTTTCAAAGTTTAGTGTAGAGTGTTACTGTAATGATGATATCGTTGAAATAATAAAGTAATTTGTCAGCCCAGTTGATTAGGAGAATCAAAATGGGTAGCACATGTAATTAGAAGAGAAACTAATGATATAATAAAGCTGTTAACATTCCACACGACCAAACACAGAAGGTTTGGAAGGAAACTCCCATAGCTAACAGAAATATTTATAACAATCGACTCGAGAAGTTTAATTTTCTGAAAAAGTTCTAATAAAATATTTTTTTCTTATGTTTTAACCGACAGTAACAGTTTGGCCAATGAATACTAAAAGTTTCCTATGTGAAGACAGCCAAGAGGTAAGTTTAAAATTATCATTGCATGCATAGTCTTATGCTAGGTAAAATTAAACTTATTACTAATGTTGTCGTTAGATGAAATTATTTTACGATATTTATACCAGGTTAAGATGAGTTTAAATAAATTTGTACATGCTTCAAATCCTTTAGCTATCTTCAAAGAAGTCTTAACTGAACTTACTAAATAAATTTATGGATGTCATAAATCTTTTAGCTATCTTTAAACCAGGCTTACTTGAACTAACTAAATGAATTTGTGGATGCCTCAAATACTTTTTCTACATTTAGACCAGGCTAAACAGATGTTACGAAATAAATTCTTAGGTGCCAAGAATTAAGTTGCTACATTTAAGACGGACTAAACAAAACTTACTAAATACATTTAGTGTCCACAATGTATTGCCTAACAATAAGCGAGGCTAAACTGAAGTTTACACAAATTCGTGGCTGCCCAAATCATTTTGCCAGCCATCAGCGCCAGTTTTAGCAACATAGTGTTACAGTTTAGTGTAGTTTGAGTTCATGAAGAATAATCAGTCTATACTTCGATGATGAGAGAGACAACACTGTAACAGTGACTGGTGCCCAATACCGCGAAATGGTAAAGCAATTTGTCAGTCCAGTTCTTCAGGAGACACTGGAGCTTTGGTGGCAACAAGATGGAGCGACTGGACATTCTACGAGAGAGACTCCGCAGTTCCTAAGAGACATGCTTAGTGAACGATTAATTGGAAGAAGTACCAAATTCAACTGGCCAGCCAATTCGCATAATTTATCTGCTCCTGATGTTTTCCTTTGGGTCTACCTCAAGAACAACGTTTATATTAATATAGCCAACAATAATCAACAACAAAAGGAAAGGAAATGCATACAATAGAATCGAATATATTTACCCAAGGATGGAAAATACAAAGGAAAGGAGATGCAATTGCGCAGATGCCAAACACTGGATATTTGTACGACTTCACTCAATCGAAATTAAACCAATAAAATTTCAAAGACATATACACTGAGTTTATAATGTCTATATGGAATTTTAAGTCTGGTTAATAAGGGCGACAGACACGATATAATTAGTCCATAGAAAATATTTATTACATTGATGTTTCGAGGGTTTCTTATTTGAAAAACTGAATATTTCTTATTCTTTATCTTTTTCTTGAAACTGTAAAATGACTTTTTTTCACAGAATATCTATTGACCAACGGATTCCCTAGAACAGAAATAAAACCATTTTCTTTGATTTACTAACCTAAAATCTGCCCTACACCTATCTAAAAATGAACTTAGAATAAAGAAGCACAACACAGAACTTGAGCGTAATTAAAAAACGTATAGCATGAAAAATATATATCCTTAAATGTATATAAAAACAAAACAAAAAGAAATAAGCAATTCACATTGCATTTGCATCAAAACAATCTTTGCATATTTCATGATTCTCACTAGTTCAACAAAACTCACCAATTCTCTCTCTCTCTACGCTGATGATGACTTAAGAAAGACTAAATATCTTGTACTTTTCTTCTGAAATTCGTATAATTTCTGAGGATTTTCATACTTATATGAGAAGCATTATTCGTTATTTGTCGACCATTATAATTTTTAATTAAAGCATATTTTAATGTGATAGCCCGAATATTCCGTTCAAGCATGTAACAGATTGTCTCCACTCAGTGTTCATTTTTATATTCACATACGCTCTATCTCTGATATTGAGCACATTTACCCATAAACCTATCATACATATAAAATTGCATTTTTATAATATATATAATGTGTGTGTGTGTGTGTGTGTGTGTGTAAAAACATGATAAATCTTATAAAGACAAGGAAAAGTCGAAAAACAAACTTTCTAATGCTATTATATAATATATAAGTAATATACGTTGCGATATTAAAATTTGAATTCTTCAAAGAACAATTCAAAGAACAATTCAAAGAACAATTCAAAGAACAATTCAAAGAACAATTCAAAGAACAATTCAAAGAACAA
>CAHIKZ030002046.1:352500-362500 GCA_903632075.3 Acanthosepion pharaonis | reverse complement strand
TGCCGCAAAAAGGAAAATAGCACTGACATCTCATTTTAATAGATATAGTTACCAGAATTACACAAAAAAATATCTTAAAACAAAAAAAAAAATAAATTTATTCATTACAATCGGCATTGGCTTCCAGATGACTTCGAAGCCTCCTGCAACTCTTCTGGACAGTTTCATTGTATAACTTAGTAAATGCTGCCATAATGCTTGCATTCATTCCATCTTTGGTGTTACGGGGAGTTTTGTTGTTCTCTCTCCCAACTGCGCCCCACACATAAGAATCAAGAGGATACAGTCCGGGGAGTTAGATGGCCAGATGTAAGGGGTCATATAGTCGCAGAAATTTTCTGAGATTCATGACTAGTGTCTCTAGTATAGCATGGTGCAGCGTCCTGTTGCCGGACATAGATACTTCTAGCAGCCTCTCTCTTGACCAAAGGTACATATACATCCTCAAGGCACTTGATGTCGACCTCTTTGTTGAGTCAGGTGTTCTTTTCTCATAAGAACGATCAGAGTGGATTCTTTCGAGCTGTCGTACCTTCGTAATCGCCATTAGACTCATCCAACTCTTTCGCATTCCTCTACACTGCATATATTGTCATCCAAACACTGAAATATTCGCATTAAGGCTTCCGGCGCAAATGCCAAGCAGTAAAGCTTGCCATTTACCAAATTTCAGACGGAATGAATTTTGTTATGGTGCTCTTTTTTCTCACAGACGTTACCGAACTGACCCCACTATACTGTGCAGTGGACCAAAACAAAAATGAACAACAGGTATTCACGCAATTAAATATAGAAAAGGATGACAATTTACCCATCGCAACATGGATATACAGGGGTAAGATTCTCCGACTGATGTCAAATCCGTCAAATTTCGATCCTGGCTTGAAGCAATTGCGTGACTAGTCACACTGAAGAACTGTGCTATAGCGAACCAGTCTGTTTGTGGATTTCTATAAATACTATTATGGCAATTGTTTGGACGCCCTCTATTCTAGGGTATCTAGCAGATTAGTGACAAAATCTCACCAATGTAGAGTTGAGTTGGCAAGTTATGACTGAAAGTTTTAAGTTAGCAGGTTCTTTTCTCGCACTTCTCACTTGTGAAATTCTCTCCCGGCTTCTTGCTTCCCAGTCAACTTTGATCTTCAAAAAGGCAAATGCAATTTCAAAAGTTATCGTGCTGTTTTCTCGACTACTCTTCTTTTGTTATCTCCCTTTAATATTGCGTCTCTTATTCTTATTCATTCACACTCAGTAACCCTAGAGGCTTCGTTGCTTTGCACGGGGTGATATGATTAAAAACATAATATGTATATGTAAAGATATATATGACAAATTCTATATGCAACCATTTGATATACATTCTATTCAAAATACGTGGGCACATATACATAATTGTTGCTGTGTTATACAAGGTTATACACATGTACACTACACATACAACACACACACATAAACAGTTAATTTTTAAACAGTATTTTATTTGGAAGCGTTTACATAAATGAATGCATCTACAATCATTAATGTTATGAATCACTGGTGTGGAACTTGAACAAGTTTTTCCACAGTATATTAACATAGAAATCAATATGCATAATCAAGTAAACTATATATATATATATATATATATATATATATATATATATATATATATATATATATATATATACCAGTAGCCATAGGCAATCTCTCAGGCATAAATCGATATTCAAACAATCACAGTTATTGATTTCACGTGTCCTCAACTGACCATTGGAGGGTAAATATTTCTACAAATTCTGTTTTTTTGAAGCGGACGAAAAAGAAAGTGTGAATTGTATATCCTTTATGTATTTTTCTGGAAAAAAAGATGTATTGCGCTTTTTCTTTGTGAAGTTCAGTGAATGCAAGTAACTCCGAGAAACATGTTTTTAACTAATTATTATTAGGTATTAATTAATGAATATGATTAAGATGTTCACGCAGCTTTTTCCGCTAAAATAAAGATGGAATAATTTGTTTGAATATCTGAAATAAATTACTGTCAAAAATCTGTTTTACTCCGATTTTTTCAACATTGAACCAAAGTTTAACTTTTGGACACTGGGACTGAACTCACGAGTAAACAAATTAATTTTAAACATTGTTTTAAAATCAAACATTTTTCTTCTTATAAACGTTATATTTAGTGGACACACCTATTTGTGTAAACGTTCTTTTTTTTTTATCTACTAGATTTAAGATCGACAAATCGTATTAAAGAAAATGTCAGATTAAAAAGGATCCAAGAATTGCTTTAAATTTCTTTGTTTAAGTTTCGGTTATGCAAATAGTAGTTAGGGTCTTCAAAGGAACATAACGAAATATGTTTATTTCTGAAGTAGGGTAATTGAAACTATTACGTATTACGGGGGCCCAATGTTATAGGTCGATCGCTGATCGAATACAGCTTTATTTACGCATGTTTGCAACATATATAATGGGTAGGCTGATATTTTAATTCCATCATTCAGTATTTTCTCTGGTGGCATGTATTCTTTTAGTATATGCGAAATGGTGTGACTAAAAATAATAATGTCTACACTAACAGATATAATATATGATTTTCCATCACAAGACGATATCTCTAAATCAATCTATCTATCTCTCTCTCTCTCTCTCTATATATATATATATATATATATATATATATATATATATATATATATATACATATACATATATATATATATATATATATATATATATATATATGTATGTGTATGTGTGTCTGTATGTGTGTGTGAAAAAAATAGTTTTAAGGTACGATATATTTATGGGTTAAAGTTTATGCAAATATAAAAAGAATAGAGTGTATGTAAATATAAAAGTGAACATTGAAGTCAACACTCAAAGGCGAAAGTGTGGTTCATGATTAAACGCAGTCGTCAAGTCATGATGATTGCGTTCAACCATGAAACAGATTCTTGTCTTTGGATGCTGACTTGAATGCCAAATTTTATACACACACACACACACACACACACACACACAGACACACACACACATATATATATATATATATATATATATATATATATATAGTAAAGGTAATAGATCCGTTGGTATATAATCCAAACGGATCCTAGTAATATCAAATATTAAAACTGATCCACAAATAGCGCAATATGTTTATTATAACAGAGCATATATATATACAGCAAAAAACAAAATATGCGTATGTTCTATTTCAAGCTGGTCCGTCACCAACCGTCTTCAGCCCTTAAGTAAATGTCTGAAATTGGGGTTTGAATTTATTTTCGATATGATAGCTCCTCTGAGAGACGCCTTGTTTTATACAAGGGGTTTGTGTTGGTGACTGTGGAGGGGTGTAAGTTATCTAATTACGGGTAAGTGGTCTGGGGTTAGAGTTTATTCATGGTTGAGCCTTTCGTTGTCTGTAAATAAATTTCGGTTCCTACCATGGGGTGCTATCCTATGCATCCAAAAAGTGTGTTTTGCTGGGATTTACAGGAAATTGTATGTAGACGATAAGGGTTTAATCTTATTAATAAGTAGTGGGGATTTAATCATAAAACTAATTAAAATTAAGGTAAATTAGTTGAATGATAGATTCACAAATTGTGAGTAATACCGACACACCCAATGGAATAAATCATGCTGTCCAACACACACACACACACACACACACACACACACACACACACACACACACACACATATATATATATGTATACACATATATGCGTTTACATATACGTACATATATGTAGCCATGCATACCCACACACGCATACACATACATTCTTATGTAATTTTGAATCTGTTCCTATGTCAACATTTCGTAATTAGTTCTTTCCTTTAACTTAATAGTTTGCATTGGTTTTTGTATTTTATTATCCTGATTTTCTCCTCTAAACATAAACTTTACCTATCTTTAAAATTATTGTTCTGTTCGCAAAACCTAAAATTTTTCCAATATTTTCGGATTCAGACACTTTTCTATATGTGTATGTGTGTTGGACAGCATGTGTCTGATGAGTTGGTAGATCAACGAAACTTTAAGTTGGACTTCGATTTTAGCTATATGTATATTTATTAATATATATATATATATATATATATATATATATAAAAGACACAATTTGTAGGAACTACAAACAGTGCTCAATATAGAGTATATGAAATAGGATTATATATACAAAAACAGAACAAACATAAAATATATATTAAAAATCTGTACTGAGATTATATAGCAGTGAGTGACAAAATGCTTCACGGAGGCGTAGAGATGAGTAATGATATTGTTGCGCAATCAGCCAGTAAAAGAATCAATATAATTATGATCATTATATATTTTACTGCCTGCATATTGGCCGAGCGTATCATTATCCATATGAAAATTTAATCGCTGAGAGTATTAAAATCTAAGTAATCATTATATATATATATATATATATATATATATATATATATATATATCGGGTATTTCATATATGGGCGAATCAGATCCGCTAGACTTCTGTGGAATCTTGCCATACTCTTGTGGCACACTTAAATTCTATCATTATTTTTCGGTTGAATACAATTGTATAACCCCGCTTTGAATTCAACACAAATATTATCTAATGACTATTGGAATGTTTCCATTGAAAACAGAATATGTTATATAGAAACAAATCAGAAGTTACTACATACTTCTCAAAAATCAGTGTTCAAGCCCAGTTAAAAATAGGACATTAAATGCTGATTTTTAGGGATGACTTTCCACTCTTGGAATGTAGGCGCAACCCAGTCTTCATATACCTATTAACGGCATTTTATTTACTATTTTTTATCATTTTTAGTGGATGATATATTTACGCATTTGCCACTAACATAGGTGATCGATGTTTTAATACAAATAAAAACCAATAATTCAAAATAAAATTGCCAGTGCAGACAAAACACTCTCCCTTGTCCTAACAGAGTATTAAATTATCTTAGTACCATTTTCTTTTGTGCCTTATGAAATAAATTAACTAATTTCTTCACCAATAATTTTGTTTGTTGATTTAGCAGTTTGAATTATATAATTTATTTTTTTCCAAATGGTTTTCCAGATTGTTTTTATATCACACTATGCAGAAATCGATAAAAATTCAATTTTGGATAAAACATGAAATTTACAATATTTAAAACATATAAGGTCCCTTGTTTCTTGCATTGGTCGAGATTAAACTTATTACCAAGGAAAAAAAATGTAGGCAATGAACTATATCATGGAAACCAAATTTGATATTAAAACATTTCATAAGCGTGAATATTTACAACAAACCTCATTGAAACCAAACTTCCTATCAAAACGCTTCAACAAGTTCTACACTCTGAAGATTTTTTGACAACTCATCAAATAAAAATTATTTCAACAAAGCAAGAATAAATGTGAAATAATTTTGGTCAGACAACAAAAACTGCATTCATGTCTAAAAGAACCAAATTTCTAACGGAAAAAAGTAACATAACATAAAAGTATAAATCAAATGTGGGAAAATATTCACCACACACATTTTTAGATTGTCGTCGCTGGCTGCTGACATCAATGTCCACACACACACACACACACACACACACACACACACACACACACACACACATATATATATATATATATATATATATATATATATATATATATATATTTTAAAATATACAGGATGTTTTGTAAAGTAGGCGGTTTTTACTCAAACACACGGGCATCAACTAAAATATAAAGTTTAAATAATAAATAATAATATCGGATTAAGAATAAAATCCATAAATACCTCATTATTGAAATATATATATATATATATATATATATATATATATATATTTTTTTTCTGACTAAAAGTCATTGACAGACATCAACAATCATATATATATATATATATATATATATATGTTGATGTCTGTCAAAGCCTTCTGATGAGATGATTATACTACAAATTTCTAATGATCTCTGACAAATTCCGATTGCATTCAAATTTTTCTTGCTACGTTTGTGTGTGTGTTTGTTTGTGCGTGTTTGTGTGTGTGTTTGTGTGTGTGTGTGTGTAATGACTCGTTAAATTGAAGCTTGATGTCCTTTTTGTTTTTCGGAAATATCTATTTCTCATTATTCATAAAGAGTTGCTTCAACCTTACAACCTTATTATGTCGGTGACATAAGTGTCAAGTTTTACTCAATGCACAAAATGGATAAATCCTTTCTACGTCGCCATTTTATCTCACTGTTTAAGACTCAAAAACTCGTAACTGTATGTCTGCTTTGCAAAGGTACTTGTAAAATCTGCAATAAACGAATTGCTTTCGCGAATCTTAATATCTTTCTTTTTCGTTACGCCCACGGCTTTTCTTCCGTACTGATGTCATTTTTAAATATAGTCATTATTGAGCATTTTAAGAGGCTTATAAATGAGAAATTTGCTTAAATTTGACATGAAGAAATTTGTTGTTACCAAAGTAAGAAAAAATGTTACAATATTAAGCTGACGTAGGAATAACGTCGTACGAATGTCATCGGTCTTACAGTAAACTTAATCCGAGTAAAGCGTTTTGTAATTTTTCTTTGTCAGGGATTTTTATGCCACTGCTCATTACTGTTCCTTAATAAAAGTTGTTCTTAGTGTGTGGCTGTACTTATCAAGGCAATTTTTGTCTTTCACTTAAGCTAGGTTTTCCTGGGAATTTTTCAATTTGATCTGTTCCTTTTATCATTATTTTATTATTATTATTATTGATATTATTATTATTATTTTCTTTGATTTCTGGCGTTTACACATTTTTTCCGGGTCCCGCCCAGAGACCTAAGGTTAGAAATGGCATCATGACACTTTCCACTGATAAAAAAAAAAAAAAAAATTACATAGATAAAGCCCTTCGTAAAGTGTGGGCTGTACTTGTCAGAACAATTTTTTAATCTCCTTGAGGCATGGACTTCCAGGAATCCTTTCAATTAGTCTACTGCAATCTTTTCCAATCAGTCCTAGGGCTCCAACAGGGATTGTTGATGTTCCCATGTGCCACATTTTCGAGATTTCTATTTCAAGGTCCTTGTATTTTGACAGCTTTTTGAATATCTTCAAAGATACATTGCAGTCAGCAGGGACTGCCATATCAACAAGGAGGCACCGTTTTTGTTTGTGGTCTTTAATAACAATTTATTATTATTATTAATCTGTTTATAGAGGTGCCCTTGAACGAATGACATTTGTAGGAGAGCGGATATTCAAAAGTAGACTAAAACTAAGAAAGTGATGACTTCAAGTTCACAACTGCTGATTCTAAATAATTTCAGAGTGAGGCTCTCGTTTATAAAACACCAGTAATCTTCCGTTAAGAAATGAAAAAAAATATAACAGAATTCAAACTCTTTTAAACATCTTTAAATATTGTTCAATTAATTTTAATGAGGCTCTGAATATTTAGACACACGTGGGAATCATATGAGGTTATTTCGGTGTGTGGAATTTTGCGTAGAATAAAGACTTGTCACTTGAAAAAAAAACTGAGAATCTTCTGTAGTCGGCCGAACGCAATATATATTTTATCGACAGAATATGTTGGAGGGACGATGACAAGAAGCGCAGGTTACAATTCGACATCGATAAACTATATTTTTATATCTGCCACTACCCGACGCTGCTGTGGTGTAATGGACAAAGGCTCGGAATGAGAGAGCAGTGAGCCGTGTTCGAATTCAAGTCGAGTTCTTTGTGTTCGCTTACACCCTGGAAGGATTCATACCTTTCACAAACATCACATTTCATCCCAACTTTGTTTGAATTCAAACCGATTCAATCTGGGTATCTTGCTATGTGCCCGACGACCCCCATAGGTTACGACACTTGTGATCGTAAATTCCCCCACATATATAAGTGTATATATAAGCAATTTGCGTGAAGAAGTCATTTTGGCTGTCGAAACGCTTAACGTAGGTTTTTTCAATTTCATAGTAATATTCTTTTATGTGCTGTGCCCCTTCAGGACGTAGGCGATAATTTCTCCACTTTCCAATATCCATCGTAGCTCTCAATAAGTTTTGTCCATCTACCACCTCTCCCAGAATACGTACTGTCATCCACTTTCCCAAATATATAACGTTTGCTGAGCATTTCCATCAGATCATTGTGACGTACTTTGTCGAACGATTTGCGTATGAAACATTGTATTGCTCTTTCTGATAACATTCTGAGCATGAATATCGCGTTCCTTTTCCGATGTCTTTAATGAACCCACACTGTTCTTGTCCTATCTCTGACCTGATTCTGCTGATCAGAATACGGATGATGAGTTTTGTTACGTGGCTCATTAGGTTGATTGTTCGTTGGAGTTCACATTCGTTTGTGCTTGGTTTCTTAGGTTGTGCTATGAAGATAGATCTGATGAGATCTTACGGTATATCTCCACTGTTGTAGATTTCATTTATTATTTCTGTAAACTTGTCTATACGAAAATAATGTAAGGCTGTCAGCATTCCTGTTACAATTCCGTCTGGCCCTGCTGCCTTGTTTCTGTTCAATTTCGCCAGGGCGGCTTTTGCTTCGTTTTTTAGAATTTCAGATCCATCGTTATTTCTGTGTAATGATGGTTGTTCTCTTTTCGTCATGGAAGAGTTCTCCAATATATTCGCTCCATAGTTAACAATTTTTTTCATTCTCTAATATGTGCATTCCACCCTTTGATGTTATGCAGCCTATTGACGAACATGGCTTCTCCCCTGTTAGTTCCCTTATTTGTTTATGCATATTTACTTTGTTGGTGCTATTCAGTCTCTCTATTTCTGCACATTTCTTGTTTAGCCTATCTTCTTTAGCCAGCTTGCATTTGGTCCTTATTTCATTGTGTAGTTTCCTGTATTCCATTTCGTTATTGAACTCCCAACTCTTTGAATTAAATTTACTGGAATACTTCAACCAACGCTTCGTCCATCCTTCGAAAACACAACGTATATCACCTGGAGAAGACCGGAGCGTACAACGGCCGAAACGACGTGAATATGACAATAGAGATGAGAACAACATTCCGAACAATGTCAGCATATATATATATATATATATATATATATATATATATATATATATATACATATATATGGAACCGTCATTTACGCTGACGTGCCTAACCTCTGGGCCACAAAGAACCTTTCGGTAGACAAGGTCGAATTTACTGCTTATAAACTTCAATCTTCCATGAATCTCGTACATTCATAACTGCTCTGGCGTATCAAATGTAAACAAATGACGTCATATATTAAGAAATGGACAAGGTCCGACAAAGAACATATATATATATATATATATATATATATATATATATATATATATATATATATATATATAGTTTGCAGTTCTCTAATTTTGGAATAAGTTGTTGCCCATTCACATCAAAATTTTCGATAAACGGGTCAAAGTTCATGATTTGTCTTAGTGGTGGGTGGTGCACTTCGACGTGGCTTAATGGTTAGTAAGGTAGTCTCGCTCGATCAATTACGACTTGTGTGGTGAGTTCTATCCTGATACTTTCAGCCTTATGCCACCATCTAATCTACGCTTAAAAATAACACATCCGCGTACTTTTGGAACGCTACATTTCAAATTAAATATAAATTTGTTCTATAGGTAACACTCTATAGAATTGTTTCAAACAAATTCTCAAAATAGGAATAATGAAAGTATAAAATATTTTATACGCATATTAAATATCACTTTCCTTGACGCATTAATTGACACTAAAGATATATTTTTCGTATTTCACTAATTAAAAAAAAAACCGCAAGGAAAAATTATTGTTTTCTTAATTACAAAAATGGACGTCCTGACTGATATAAAATATTTGTAATAAAAATCATGATTAACCGAGCAAAAGTAATTTCTTCTCACACATTAGTTTATAAAGATCTGAGAATAACATAAAACACACTTTCCAGCAATAATTTCAAAAACAAGGTCATCGCCGAGAAAATAATATCAACTTTAATGAATTTTCGAAAGTATTATCA
>CAHIKZ030002046.1:345000-347500 GCA_903632075.3 Acanthosepion pharaonis | reverse complement strand
TTAATCATGAAAAAATAAAGTTTTAATAATAAAATGTATTACGAAAGGATCTTGTAAAAGATAAGTAATCATAACATGTCTAAATTGTTAAATCAGACGGACTATAATTTTTTTCTTAAAAAGTAACATTTTTTCTGTCAAAACGTCATCAGAAAGATCGTTGTCGACTAGCATGTTAGGTTTTCGCCGAAAAAGTTATCTTTTTGCAGGAAATATGTGATTTTGTCTGTTTAAAACTCTGTACAATTTCTATGGAATCAAACCTATATATATATATATATATATATATATATATATATATATATATATATATATATATATATATAAAAGGAAAACCAATACCCATAACATAACACAGACATATCTGCAGAAAAGGAAAACCCTGACCAATACACAGAACATACCCCAGACTGTTATTCAGAACACGGAAAGATTGACCAATATCCAGAACATACCACTGACTATTACTCAGAACAAGGAAAGACTGACCACTACACAGAGGATCCAACGGACCAGTTTGCAGTACAAGGAAAAAATGCCAATATGCAAAACACAGCAGATTATTATCCAGAATATGGAAAAACTGACCAATAAAAAGAACATAAAAAAGACTATTCTGGAGACGAAAGAAACATACCAATGACCGGAACAGATCACCGACTATTATCCAGAACAATAAAAGGATGAACAATACCCAAAACATACCACAGACCATTCTGCAGAAAGAATGAAAGATGATCAATACCCAGAATATATCACAGACCGTTCTGCAGAACAACGAAAGACTGGCCAATACACAGAACATATCACAGATCATTCTACAGAAGAAAACACTGACCAAAACCCTGAAAATGCTACAGATTATTGTGTAGAACAAGGAAAGGATATCTAGGATATACACAGACCCTTCTGCTGAACAAGGAAAGACTGATTAATACGCAGAACATACAAGAGAGCATTCTAAAGAAGAAGAAAAGACTGACCAAACCCCTGAACATATTACAGATCATTCTGAATCACAGGGAAAGACTGACCTATATATATATATATATATATATATATATATATATATATATATATATATATATATATACCACAGACCGAAAAAGGACTGACTGACCAATACCTAGAACATAACAAAGAAAATTCTGCAAAACCATGTAAAATCTGTCCAATAACCAGAACATACCATAGATCATTATCCAGAACGATGAAAGTGGGTGAATTTTTTTATTGCAATTCATCCTTATAAATTATTTTCAAAGTCAAAATCTTTCTCTTAAAACTATTATTTTCTCAAGTTCAATAGCTGTTATCGTTATTTCCCTATATTAATCCGGGTTTCATTCCTAATATTTTAGGTGAAGTAGCGTGGAATGTAAATATCTTGAATAAATCATTATTTTCTCTTCGAGTTACGTTTGATAACAATTCTTGTTGTTTCTGTCGATGTTAATCCTAAAGTACCTGCACTAATTCGGTATGAGTGCAGGTCATAAAATTTAAAATTAAGTTTTAAAAATGAAAAAGCTTTATTGAAGATTTCATTTTAGTTTTAATAGAAAGCAAAAAGATTTAAAATTTACTATGTCCAGTAAGGAAAATTCTTTGTGGTGTATTTAAAACAGAAATTATCATGATTTGAATTGATTTTTATCTGTAAAATCGATCGGAACGACCATTTTTGAAAGCAAAAAGGTAATTCTCGGGTTTAAACATGTTGCAAAAGTAAATTATATATTTATCAAACTTTATTTGAAGAAAATTACCAAATATAACGTTAAATTAATCTGATTTGAAACAAATATTACATACTTATAGCATAAAATATTGTATACAAACATTTCTTAACAGCGGTGACTAGTTTTTCTGACGCGTTAATCGATTTATTGACTCGATCTATAACCGAACTCTTTCATAGTTACGTATGGTGGAGCAGATGATTAAGTTATTTTTTGCCGAAAGGGGATGAGGGCAACCTTTAAAATACGTGACCTTTTAATGCTAGATTTATCATTTTTCACATCCATACTTCACAAATTCTGCACGTAATCACATATACAAAAAGCAAATTCTTTTAAGAATATTCAGGTCGTCATACTTCAATAAGCTTTATATGATTAGTTGATATAGTTTTACTTAATAACAATATTTCGTAAAAATCATTACATTGAAAATGAATTTTAAAAGATTGAAAAACATCATAAATTATTCAATTTAAAATTGTAAAATAATGAACACAAATCTTGTAAAAATTAATTTTTCTCCAGACAATATTTTCTTTAATATATATTATTCATAAAAGCAATTTAAATATTTTTTTAATTAAATGATATCTTAGTTTTATTGCGTTTTTTTATTTTTTGATTCAGAAATGATTTTCAGTTAGACCGGGTCCAATTTTACAAAAAGAAATTCGTTGATTTAAATTCTTCAAAGAATTCTAGTTTCAACTAATATATCCACTAAAAAATATCTTGTTGAATTTCTCACATTTTCA
>CAHIKZ030002046.1:147500-340000 GCA_903632075.3 Acanthosepion pharaonis | reverse complement strand
ACTACTACTAATACTACTACTACTAATATATATATATATATATATATATATATATATATATATATATATATATAGAGAGAGAGAGAGAGAGAGAGAGAGATATATATATATGCAGATATCCATATGTATATTTATATATATATATAATAGTTGCAGAAAATTATCTGAATAGATATAAGAATTTGGGTAGTGGCAGGAAAGGATTTTAACACCTCTCCAAAATGCATATATATATATATATATATATATATATATATATATATATATATATATAGAGAGAGAGAGAGAGAGAGAGAGAGAGAGAGAAGAGAGAGACAGACAGACATTGTGGAATAGAGGAAGTGAAAGAAGACGTTTAAAGATTGGAATAGATCAATAAATCGTTCTATCTTAAGAATATTGTAGGTTTTCTTTTTGTTACGATTTCACCTATCAACGTTTGTTGCTGTTAATTGCTATTATTTTTATATACACGTGTACGAATATAATTGCGTTCGTCTTCGTGTCTCGCCGCAGTTTTGTCAGTGACAAAGTTTTTATCACATGTATGTATATGTGTGCGTATTTCTATTTGACTTGAAGACACTCGAGTAGGCGTTAAGATTTTGTCGACAAGTGTTTATGAATGCGTTTAATGCTGTAGATCCGGAGTGAAAGAAAGAAATACGAAGAAAGAAAAAAAAATAAACGCAGGAAGAAACCAATGAAAAGAAAGAAAGAAAGAAAGAAAGAATGGAAGAAAGAAAGAAAAAATGGAAGCAGGAACGGACGAAAGAAAGACAAGGGAAGAAAGAAAGAAAATGGAAATAAAGAAAAAAAAGAAGAAAGAATGGATATAAAACAAAATTAAGAGAATGAAAAATAAATAAAAAAGAAAACAGAAAATATGACAAAAGAAAAAAGAAAGAAAGAAATACAACGAAAGATATAAAATATGAAAAATAGAGAAAGAAACAGAATGAAAGCAGGAAAGAAGGAACCAAAGAGAAGAGAAGAAAGAACGAACGAAAGAAAGAAAGAAAGAAGAGGAGAAAAGAAGAAATTAAAATAATGAAAAAAATAAATAAAAATGAAAAGAAAACAGAAAAAATAACAAAAAACGGAAAGAAAGAAAAAGAAAAAAAAAGGAGAATGAAAATCCTAGAAAAAGAAGGCTTAGAAACAAGATCAAAGAAATTACTGAACGTTACATCGAAGGAAAGAAAATTGGAGGAGAAAAAAATATATGAAAACCAACGAAAACTTCAACGGGATTAAAAAGAAATACAATAATAAGAATAATTATAATTATTTATTATTTAACAAAATAATTAAAGAAAAAGAAATAAGATTTTTTTAATATGAATAAAATGATTAAAAAAAACGAAAATCGAGAAGAGAATGGAAATCATATTCAAGCAAGAAGAAAAAGAAAAACGCTATGAAAACGGAAATGAGAGAAAAAGATAAAGAGAATAAATAAAAGGAAATGAAGAAAGAAAATGAATTGAAAAAGAAAAAAAAGTAAATGTTAAAAGAAAACAAGGAAAGAATTCATTAAAAGAAAAAGTAAAAAAACTAAGAACAAAAAAAAAAAAAGAAAAATGAAAGAAACTAGAAAAGATAAAAACAGAGAAAAAAGAAAGGGAAAAATGACGTAAATACGCAAAGCAAGTAAAAGTAAATGACAGAAAAAAAAAGTAACTGAAAATGACACTGTAAATATTTTCTATGTAAATAACGATGCAAGAAAGATCCACACGTATTTCATATTCAAATAAAAACCTCCCCTTGGAAATTCCACGTGATGTGCTCTCTGCTCTGTTTTGCATTGCATCTGCATAGCTGATGACGTCACTGTCACGTAGGTGACGTCATCTGGCAGCTAAGCGCAATTTCAAGTCTTCCGTGTACAGCGTTTATTTAATCCCATTTCCTCTCGGCGAATGCGCACGTTAGCGTACACAGTAGTGCACACACCTACATTTCACTACAAAAATGTACACAGTCAATCGTCTACAACATAAATATCATCCAGTTATCTTTTCTTTATAAGTGTAATCATAGTTACTATGCGCACACGCCTACACACACATACGTACAAACATGTATATATATATATATATATATATATATATATATATATATATATATATATATATATTTGGTTGGATAGATGTGAGTTTGTGACCCTGGGTTTCACGATTTAGCAATCGTCAGCATAAATCGTTATCGAATCATGATCGTTAGCGTGAAACTCTCAAGGCAAAAGAGAGGATTTATTTTGTTTGTTTCGTGTGTTTATATACATGAGCAAGAATACCATTAGTTTTAAAAGGCATTTAACTTTGAAAACCTCCATGAATAATTATTTCTTGAATATTACTCGCTTAGTTTTGTCTTACCAGATTTTGAATTATGGCAATTCATGACCTCCACATGTTTTGACTGAACCTTAAACTACCTGAACTAATATTCATAAACGTTCTCAAATTTAAAAGCCTTGATAAAACATTGAGATCCTTGCTCTAGTATATAAACAGGTGCAACAAAATAAATCCTTACATTTACCTTGATAATGTTAGTCAGGCGCATCGGCTAAGAATAATTTATCCACTTGTTTTTTTATTAATTGTGTTCCTTTAAAAAATTGAATTTACGTAAATATCTATGTAACAAGGAGATAACTCTCTTTTTTTTGCATGAAACCCATCAATAGTTGTAAATAGAAATAAATTCCGAGTCGTACTATCGATATAGGATATTATGTATATTCACTAATAGGTATAGGTATATATATATATATATATATATATATATATATATATATATATATATATATATATATATATATAATGAAAAGCCACGTATACTTTCTTAATATGTATATATAGAAAAAGTTGCAAATTAAAAGAAATAATGTTTTTTTTCATGAAAGTATTTATTTATTTATATATATTTATATATAAATAAATACGTTCATAAAAACATTATTATTTTTTTAATTTGCAAATTTATATATATATATATATATATATATATATATATATATATATACAGGGTGACCCAAAAACGTGAACTTTTTAACAATTCAATAATACCAAGAATGATGGAAGAAAAATATTTTATTCATAGTAATTGAAACCTTTTTAAAACATGCCATTTAAGAAACAATGATGGAATTTTCATTTTTTAAAAATTACGTCTTGTAGATGGCCTCGTCCTGTACTAATGCATTCTTGAAATCTGCTGTTGAGATTCCTCATTGACTGCTGCAACATCTCAGCTGGGATAATGTAAATTTCATCTTGAATTCTAAATGGCGAAATGTTTACTTGCTCAAGGTCACTGTCTCGCAGTGTTGCCACTTGCTCATGTCTGGCAATACGTACTTAAATAATTCTCGTTTTTTGGGTCACCCTGTATATATATATATATATATATATATATATATATATATATATATATATATATATATATATATATTCTAAGTATTATGTTGTTTGGCAAACAGACGCGTAAATAACAGTTTCCCGGAGATTATCTGGTCATTAGACGCTTAAAATTAGTCAGCTCCATTGTTCGTACCTATTTTATACAAACTACTATGTCCTTCCGCGAGAAAAAAATAGTCCAAAGCAGCCGCCACTCAGGAAAACAACAATGTATATAAATATTCATGAATAAAATAAAATTTCCTTATATGCATTTTATATATTTATTTTTAAAATGTATCATTTCAGTCATAGGATCCGGAAATCTCATAACCTAAGATTTACTCTGTACCTACTTCTAAATAGTATTCTACAGGATTGAAGAGCTGATTTTTCGAGCACGGACATGACAATCAAAGATTTTCCAATATTGATTATCTGAATAGAATAAAAACATTCCTTTTAGAAAAATCGTTGATCAGTAATTATATACTGTAACTCAATACTTCGTCTTTATATATTACCGCCATAAATTGTTACTGGAAGTGAAATCATTATTTGCTAAATGAGGATGACATGTGCCTGCACAGTTGGGATGATATCAGTTCATTTTTCACAGATGTAAACAAGACACGTTCACGCGATATCCTTAATTAAAAACTCTTAAATTAATTGCCAAATTGTGAGTTTCATGCATTAAAGGGGATTGCAATACTAATTTGGCGGATAAGGAGAAAAATTTAATATCTTCATCCAAAACAAAATCCAGGCCCTTCTCGCTCATTTTGTTGGAACATCTCCCTGGTTAACCGCCACCACTTCCTATCTCTGGCCATGTAGTTGTTTTCCTATGCCTTAGTGGCTTCTCTGCCGTTCTAATAGTCCACTTCATTGACACAGAGACAAAAGTCGTGTCCAGCCCATCTTGATGGTCTTGATTATGTTGTTCACTTCAGTCTGCTGAGGTGTTGGTCTTCCTGCCACGCAAGGAGATGCCGAGCATGATTCCCTCCATTTTATGTTGGGCCACTGCAATAAAATATGTTCATAGGTTGGATGATGTAAAATAGCAGAAAATAGCAAAAATGATCGACTGTAGCAGCGAAATGTGAACAAACATTTTGAAGCTCATTAACAAACCAGATAACATTTTGGGAAAATCAGCCGCCAATTGGTGTCCCGTATCAAGAGAGAAGTTATTCAAATATTCATCTTTGCCAAGCTTAGTCCATTTAATAGAGGATATGTGAAAAATATGCTATTATGGGTGATGTGATATCTGTTTTATATGACGAAATAAAGCAGCTCAGGAAACAAATGCGTTACACGGTGTATAGGTTAAATAAAAATGGCAAACCTTACTGTATATTCCAGAACATTGACGACCCAAACTCAGTAAATATTGTTTGAAATCCGTCGGTGTAGAAGTCTAATAGCTATGGATTCTTTTTAAGTTTAGATTTAAAATCGAAGATTTCCTCTCTCAGATTTATATTTGTTATCGTTTGACAAAAAACCACGTGATTATAATATGTGGCTAGACCATTCGTTGTCAGCCGTTTTCTCTGTCTCCATATATTTCCCGTTTCCACTAAGAAGCGATGCCTACTAACGTCTCTTTTGAAATAGAAAGTGTAAAAAGAAACTCATAGAAAAATGGATGCCATTGATTCAGGCTGGAGTACGGTGTTGGGATACCTAAAAAGAATTTGCTGATATATAATACAGAGATAACACATAACGCAACAAAGTAAAGCAACTTCTAAATTTTGTTTCAAAGCTTTGGAGCATACATTTCATCTGTCATCATTACAGTGAAAATGTTTCTAAGTTTTAAAAAAAATATTTCTCTTGGTAGATTTGATGAGTGTTCTTTATAATCATAAATTTGAATTACAATATAACATTTCTTTGAGTTACAATAATCAGGCTAATAAACGAAAATCTAAAAAAAAACATTTGTAACTCCTTTTTTCTATATCGTCAACTCATTTATTTATATTATGTGAAATACATTGCATATTAATAGCAGAATTATTTCCGTGAATCCTTTCATTCAGTTATGTGCCATGCGTGATACACGCTTAGGCGATCATGTATCTTTCGATGCATGAGTGAAAAGGAAAAATTTTTCCATTTCTTTCTGCAGTTGACATACAAGCCGGTCTGTTCTGCTATTGACCCATAGCTGGAAGGAGAAGAAGAGAATTCATTCCATTCCCAAGAGCATTAGCATGTAAGTGAATGTAACGGATTCGACTGAAATTCGAACTCGGCTCTCCGATTCGTCAATCCGAGCCGCTATTCATTACTCCACCATAACTCTTTCAAAAGCTAGAATTAAATATCGGTAATTTTGTAAATCGTAGTTCATTTACTGCGTAACCATTTATAATAGAAGAAATCTCATCAAGCTAAAACGAAAGGAAAGTCTTTACCATTATATCACTATTGGAGTAGATAACACCTTTCTCTTTCTATTTCAGCCATCGAACAATCATCGTGCTTTGTTCAAAGCACGTGATTACATACCCACAAAATGGCTTGTACGTATTTAATCATGTGTTGAAAGAGATATTCTGAATAATTGTTTTGCCTTGACAAAATACGTTTTCACCACTTTTCATATTTGAAGAGTGCCGAGAAAATGAATGCAAGACAAGAGGCTTCAATTCTAATCAGATATTCTTGTTTAAATGCACTTTTTTAATTGTATTGAAACATTATGTCCCCCCCCCAAAAAAAAAACGCCGTTGAAAAAATCACAATCGGAGTTCAACTCAAATCTTTCATTAAATAAACACATAATGATGAGCAAAGTGCTACAAAATTAACTAGGACGCAAAATGATATTTGGGATGCACTTTACTTTCTGTTAAAATATTCATCACTGAAAAGTTTCTGCTCGATGCGAAACAGATCATGTTGACTTCAATGGTGGACATATTTGGTGAATCGAGTAATTTGTTAAGTTATTTAGTTGAAAGCATAATTTTTACGATATTCAGGGAAAATAAGGTTCAAAGAAATACGTGTAAATATTGTGTTTATTCACATTAAATCTGTGCTTTATACTATGCTGAGCAGACCTTAGTAACATTTTCTGGGAAAGAGCGAATTATCTAGCGTGATCAACGCAGCCACGATGTCTTGTGACTTCATGCTAGCACAGCTATCGTCGGCCCCCAAGAGTTCCGTCTACCCTATTTCACTCAAAAGGCAAGGGTTTCCAACACATCCAGTCAGATAACCTCAGGAAATCTCCTTCCTGACAAATCGGCCATGGTGAGATTCGAACTCGGATAAGATTAAGTTTTTTTTTCCTATGTTATACTTGTTAAGTATGATTATCAGATGATATTATTGTAAGACCTAGTGGTGCTTTGAACATATTAGGCTCTTTAAGCCGGAAAAAAAAAGCTTTAAAAAATATGCCACAAAGTAGGCAGACATAAGAAACATACATTTTGTCATATGTATGTGCATACATACTCACATGAATACATACGAGGAAAGCATCCAGTCATTTTAAGTACGGATTTGCCGATCTGGACATAATTGGCTACGAGAAGGGACCATACTGCGCATGAGTGAACAGTTGAGTGATCTTGTGTATTCTGTTTCCGTTATAAGCAAAGAAAATCATATTCTCCCTGTCTAATACCTAACATTCAAGATTTTTCTCCTTGTAACTTTTGGCTTTTCCCAAAACTATAACCAAATTAGAAGAGGAGGAAAGACGATATTGAGGTGCACGCGACGGTGCATACAATCTCGGGATGTTTTTGTGAAAGAAGAAAAGCTGTGAGATGCCCAAGATGAGTACTTTGACGGAAATGCAATGCACAGCTACCATAATAAGGTAAACAGGTAGCTAGATAGGTAGACAATATATTTACTTTAATAAGTGTTATTTCATCATACACCCCGAGAATACATTCACATTACTACCCACTACTGAAAATGATCTAATCTGAATAAAAAAATAGAAACTGATTACACACTGTCACTTTAGTGGGTTTAAAACTGACCGTGTGGTGAAAGAAAGGAAACTAACGCGGTTGTTTCAATTAATTTTTACAAAAGTACACACACAGACCCATATATATATATATATATATATATATATATATATATATATATATATATATATATATATATATATATATATATATTCTCATTCTGATATATTTATACACTAATTACTAAAATGCATACACACGGATATTTCTAATATAAAATATCACACAGAATAACCATCAAAAACGTGCGCTTTTTGTAAACGTTTTTAAGGTACACATATAATCACACAATCTCTGCTATATCTTCCATATATGAAATTTATATACACACATTGAGATAACACACACACACAGATATTCACATAATACAAATACACACACACGTGCATAATATATATATATATATATATATATATATATATATGTATGTGTGTGTGTGTGTTTGTGTGTGTGTATAAGCACACCAGAATTCATACTCTCGTCTACTCCTTAAAGAACTCAACAATGCAAAGCAGACATTAGTTAATAATGGCTTTCCTAACTACCTTATAGGCCAAACAATTAGAGAATTTCTTCTCAAAGTAAATAATAATGATAGTGAGCACATAGTGAAAATAAACATAAATATTTTCTACAAAAGACGAATGTACCTCAGCTATAAATAAGTTGAATCTTCTCTTACAAATATCATAAAGAAATGCACTCAATTGACCTAAACAAAAAAAATCGAATAAATTATCTACTACAAACATTTTTAAAAAGCTAACCTTATCTTAAAAAAAATAACATCACACCTGCAAAATCAAAATGACAACGAACGAACATTATCTATGATTTCAAATGACCCTAAAGGAACTGTTTTCCTGATGAAACCGAATTCATAAATAATTACATCGGTCATACTACTACATGCTTATCCAGATTGTTCACGTTACACCTATCCGTCCATAGCTCTATTAAAACCCATTTAAACACGCGCAAAAACTTACCAGACTGCATCCGAAACATACTAGAAGAAAATGCAAACATAACACCCCCATCCACATGTAAAAAGATGAAAAAATAATGGAAGCTTTAAAAAGAAAAAAAAAAACAATAGTCAATTATATTAACTACGAACACGGCCACAATGTTCTGTGTTCGGAATATAAACAAATCCCCATAACTCTAAACAACATACACACAACCCATGAACGCAGTTAAAAAGCAAAAATAAAATAATCCTGGATAATGTCTAAAAGTATAACCGAAATCGTTCGGAATTACAGAACATTTGAACTTCTGTGTCAAAAGAATAAAAGACTTCTTTGAACAGAAGAAAAATTAAATAAAAACCTTAATCGCAGTACCTTGTCTGTCATCTTCAATAAAACATGTATAAATGAAGGATTGCTGCTCAAATACACAAGATATATATATATATATATATATATATATATATATATATATATATATATATATATATGTGTGTGTGTGTGTTTTGTTTTGATTATAAGTAACGCCAATTTCAGGAAACGAGTTGTAATTTCGAATGTATCCGCCTGACTGCTAATCAGCCGTGATAGCTGAGAAAGAAATTACAGTACAATAACCTGACGCAATTTTTGCACGGCAATGACAGCGGAATGATGTCCTTCTCCATGACTGGGCCGCACACAGCAAAAATAACATAGGAAAAAAAAACTTAATCTTTATTTGACTATTCTGCCTCACCCGCCATGTTCCCCCGATTTTACCCCAACAGATTATTACCTTTTCTCCATCGTTGCAAAAATCCTTGACGAAGAAAAGAAAAAAAAAACTTTATCTGATGAAAACCAGATTCAAGAGTTCGTCGATTTTTTTGTTATATCAATTCTGTGGGTTTTTGCTCCAAAGATTTCGAAGAGCTGTCTGATAAATGGCTAAGATTCCTTGTAATTAATGGTTAATATATAATTGAATAAAGTACACTTAAATTTTTTAAGACTAAAGTTGATAAACAAAAAATGATATGATTTATGACTTAAACTAATATATATATAAATGGGCACTACGGTATGGTGTAATAATTAACAAGCTTAACGCGCAAGATCATTTACAACTTCGTCCTGAGTATGACGATAAACTACATCCGCGTCCTGTGTATGACGATAAACTACGTTCAACAGCAAGGTCTGTGTTAATAAGTTTTTGAAAAAAAAAATGTTGCCAGCTGTACGTTTTTGAAAAAATGTTACCAGCTATACGTCTTTTTTTATTTTTTTAAGAATAATTTGGCCGGATATACGTTTTTGAAAAAAATAATATTACCAGCTATACATTTTTTGAAAAAAATAATATTACCAGCTATACGTTTTTGAAAAATAATATTACCAGCTGTGCGTTTTGGAAAAATAGTATTACCAACTATACATTTTTTAAAAATTAATATTACCAGCTATACATTTTTTAAGGAAAAATATTAACAGAAATAGATTTTTGACAAAACAAAAGTATTACGAGAAAAAAAAAAAGTTGTCGGCATTAAATGTCCCATTGAGGTTGATATGCTGTAAAACAAAACAGATTAAAGCAAACCATTTACAAGTGAATAGTGAGTGCCCCAAATTTTCAGTCTTAGAAATCCACTAGGGCATATTTACGCGGAGTAATGGTTAGCAAGGTTGTCTCGTTAGAACAATTGCAAGGGAATATTGACTTCGATCCTCACTGTGTAACCTCTTGTGCCACATCTATTTAACGCTTAGAAAAATACCAAACTAATGAAATACTCTTCTACTCGAATCGAGTTCTCCTAGATACTGACGTCTTTCGCATAGTAAAAACGTTAAAATTTCCCTTTTTCTCTGCCATGTGACGATGGTTTGTGGGGTAGAATCTCTGAGTGATGCCGAATCAGTTGAATTTCGATCCTGACTTGAAGCAATCTGAAGTCTAGCCACACTGATAAACTGTGATACAGCGAAACAGTCTGTCTGTGGATGGCTATATATATGCGTGGTACTTATATATATATATATATATATATATATATATATATATATATATATATATGAGAAATAAGAAAGTCTGACAATATATATATATACATATATATATACATATATATATTGATGCATGTTTCATTAAATAATATAGACAGGTTTTGTCTATTTATTTTATGTAAATTCCTTTCATATTGTCTGATAAGCATAATAATATTATCATTGAAAGACGAAAGAAAATCACCATATTGATACATATTTTTAATCCTACGTAAGCTTTCGGCTTACATAAGCCATTATCAAAGATGACAATTACATTTCAATATATTAAACAATACACGGACAAAACAATATTGATAGAGCTCGTGACGTCACACATGACCAAGCGAGAGTGAAAACGAGAAGTATTAAGTATGGGAAGGCGTTGGTATGAACCAATGGCTTCTGTTATCTATTATAGGCATTTAAGAATACTTGTGGAGGTATTTTATTTTGTTCAGGTTAGGTTTCAACTGTTTTATGTAAATAGCTTAAAGAATTTTTAGTTTTTGTTTATTGTTGTCATGTTTAAGTATAGTTATATGTTCAACGAGGATTTTCCGGAATTGTGTATGTGGCCAGGTATGTTGTTTTAAATGCCTAAAAATATTAGAGTTATCATTCAAATGTAGAGTCAAGCCTCGTGAAAGCGAGTTTGTGGTGTGACCAACATAAATATTATTTAATCCATTGGAAATACAATCTCCCAAAGGGCACTTGAATTTGTAAACTTTGTTGGTTTTTTGCAAATTGCTTACGGGGGTGGGGGGAGAATCATTGCGAATAATTTAGTTAGATATTCTAGAATTAGTGTAGTATATGAGTAACTTAATTTTTTTGCTCAGATCTGTTGTAGATATATTAGTATTTAATAATTTTTTTAGTATATTTTCATCTTGTTTATAAATAGTATGCATTTGACTACGATATAGGAGATTAATATGTTTCGGATTAGTTGACGCAGTATTACCTTCTATTTGCTTAGTATTGAGACTTCTAAGAAAGAATCTTATTCGTTCATCAACTATATAGTTTGGGAAACTATTATTAATAAGTGTTTGTTTTATATTCTTTAGTTCACTGTAAAAAATCTGTTTTGTGGTTGAATTAGTTTCTGCACGATATATATATATATATATATATATATGGGACATTTGGAGTGCACTAGCATAACTTTATTTTTTCATGGTAGTGGCAGCGTACACAGTGGATAAAAGAATAGATTTCTGAAATTTTTAATGGCGGTCTTAAATGTGTGTTTACGTCACATCATGTTATTGCAGTTCAGGCAAGGAAATAACGCTATGGAAATAGCTAGAAAATATCTGTTTTTATGGTCAAGGAGTCATAACATAACAAGTACGAAATTGTAAAGTATCCCGGTGAAACGTTGTTAAAAGATAAACCGAAGCTGAACATTTTTCGGGCACTGATAGTGAAGCTAAAAAGTCATTCTGGAATTAGAAAAGATGTTAAACATATTCAAATATAAAAAAAAACAGTTAGAAGAGACAGGGCAAGTTAGCAACCCGGAGGTTTGGTATTAACATATTATTAGCCTAAGGAACAAGGCGGGTCTTTATAAACAAAAACGGAAAATATTTACGATTCAACCTAATAAAAAAGAAAAATGTATTACTTTTATATTCGGAAATATGGGAATGTATTTTTGTAACTATAGCAGCGAAGATGTATTTAAAGAAAATCGCTTTCCAACGGATTATTAACTTTACGTTTCAGTGTTGGAAAAAGGGAAGACTTCTTTCGAATACGTACAGAAAGTATTGGCTGGAATATTGTGTTTACAATATCTGAAGCGATTTTAGTCCTTGGGAGATAATTTTGGAATATTCATGAACAAGGTAGATATTTTTGTAGCTAAAATAGTGCCCAATCTCTACCAGTATTTCAACACAAGACATTTTAAAAGAGGATTTTGGGGGTGGAAAGTAAATTCTTTTCAAATTATACCTTCTAAATATTTCGGCATCGATGCATATGTTTCTAGGGTATTATCCTTGGACGTATATTGTTTCTAATATTCATCAATGAATTTTCTGGTGTAATCAGAATAAACTGAACTCGGTATGTATGCTAATGACAGAAGTATTTACACCTTCCTGATGTCATCAGTTCTGAACTCGGTATCAATTATGATGACACAAGTATTACTCCTTCCTCATGTCATCAGTTCTCAACTCGGTATCTTTTCTGATGAGACAACTTTTTACTCCTTCCTAATTTCATCAGTTCTCAACTCGTTATCTATGATGATGACACAAGTATATATCGTTTCTGATGAGACAGCTATTTACTCCTTCCTGATGTCATCTGTTCTCACCTCGGTATCATTTCTGATGAGACAACTATTTACTCCTTCCTGATTTCATCTTTTCTCAACTCGCTATCTTTTCTGATGAGACAACTATTTACTCCTTCCTGATGTCATCTGTTCTCATCTCGGTATCATTTCTGATGAGACAACTATTTACTCCTTCCTGATTTCATCTTTTCTCAACTCGCTATCTTTTCTGATGAGACAACTATTTACTCCTTCCTGATGTCATCTGTTCTCAACTCGGTATTATTTCTGATGAGACAACTATTTACTCCTTCCTGATGTCATCTGTTCTCATTTTCTTATTAGGCTGATGACATAACTATTTACTCCTATCAATAGTTACTCTGATCGCTTTGATAAGGTCAAATTAGATGTTGATGTCAAAAATGACCTAAAATCTGTTGTTAACTCGGTCAAGGGATGGCTTGTTAATTTTTACGCCTCCAAAACGGAGGTGCTGTATTTTAGTGGTAAAAGGACGTTTTTTGCCTTCCATCATCATGGCTGATCTAACCTCCAGAAGAATGGCTCTTTATGCCTTTTCGTTCGAAGGTTTTCTGGTGACATGGAGCGGGATGTTTATATTGAATCAATTGCTATTTCTGCTAATAAATAATTTTGTTCATTTATGGTACTAGGCAATTTTTTCTCTACAGAATATATCTTACATATTTTTAAGTCTCGCAGCTACTGAACACCCCTTCCCCGTAGAATTGGTTTATATGCAAGTGGCACCCTCATATCTTTGGTCAGTTGTAACATAATAACGTCTGACCAAAAAGTGATTTATTGACGTTTGCGACGGATTCAGTGATACGTAGTTCTTTTCAAATGTTTAGAAATGTCAGACAAAACTCTCTAGAAAACTCATGTGACGTGCGAGACAATTTTTAGCTCCAGAATCTATCATACATATCTACAAGTCTATATTTCGTCCATTATTTGAATACTACTGATACATCTAATGTGGTGATACTGATCTATATTTAGAATTTCTTGATAAAATCCAAAGAATATGCAATTTTATTAGTCATGAGCTGGCGTCTCAGCTTCAGTTACTTTCCGACAGTCGTAATGTAGTTTTCCTGTGAATTTTTTATAAATACTTTCATAACGTTGATGAATTTAAGCGCAGTACTAGATTGGCGGCGAGGTCTCATCATTTTACAGTTGAAATAGCAAGATGTAACCGTAAGTTCTATGTTAACCGTTTCTTCTCTTGCACTTCTCTCTTGTGGTACTCTCTTCAAGCTTTTTGTTTTCGAGTCAACTTTGATCTTCAAAAAGTGAAATGCAATGTCAGTCGTTATCTTCTGGCTTCATAATTCTTGTTGTTTTATTGTTCTCTCTCCTTAATAGTATTTATTTCACATATTTTCTAACACTATGCAACCCTTGCGTCTTCGTGGCTTTATTACTTTGCATGGGTGAAATGATTGAAAAAAATGGTGCAGTACACTATTCTTATCTCGAAATTGTATTTGACTAATCTAAGTCTTGTAAATATCTGTAAAGACGGATATTCATAATATCTGTGCACACACACACACACACACATACATACGCAAAAAAATTTTATTTTCGTTTTATATTTAAAATATATATGCATGAACTATCCAGTGTACATCCAAATTTATAATCACATGCAAAATATAATCTTGGGCACATAATGCTTGAATCAGCTCCACGCATTTCATTTCAGGCAAACACGGATACACACGTCTTCTTTCGTTTATTGCTCAGCACACAATCCGTCAAGGACGACTATGCATTTGTTTCGCTTTCACCATAACATGAGCTGGGCGCGTTCCTCCTACCAAATGCAAATGGAATCTTTCGCATGAGTTAATCTTATGCAAACAATGTCGGCGCTTCGACGCTTTGGCTATGCAATGGTTTCTCTTCAGGAAGAAAACTTACTCTTACCACTTAAGTCAGCAATGTCTGCTGGCATCTCCGAGGTAAATGTTTCTTTCTTCACTCCTAGTTGCTTCTTTTGCAATTTAAAAAAAAAAAATCTCTATGTTGCCTTCTCTTCTCTTCTTTCTTTCTTTCTTTCTTTCTTTCTTTCTTTCTTTCCCTTTTATTTTGCAGATTTACCTCTTACTTCTCTTTCTATTTGAATTCTAGTTGGTTCTTTCTTTCTTCCTCTTAATAATCTTTCTTCTCTTCATTCTGTCTTATTTTGTTTTCTTTCATCCGAATCCACTTTCACTTTCTTTTTCATTCTTTTGTATTTTTATTATCTTTTGACTTTTTCTTCCTTCCATTTTTCAATCCTTTATAAAAAAAAAATCCCTTTTCGTTTTCCTTGCTTCGTTTGTTTTAAATCTAACCTATTTTTTAAATTTCTTCGTATTTCTTCTTTTTTTTCCAATCATGCATCAAACTAAAGCTGTGCATTAGTGAAACAGGGTATGCTGTAATTATGGCACACGATCGATAATCGATGACGGAACTGTAAAAATAGTTTTACAATTGGACATCAGAGAAAGTAATATTTTATTAGTCAAGTGAATGTATTGTTGGGTAATTTTATACTGACTTTTTCGCGAAAAGTCGAAAAAAATGTTCCAGTATACTATTTAATTTTTATTATATTCGTTCTGTTTTTTACTTTTATAAAGAATAAACTGAATGAATGGTATTGATTTGAGATCATTATAGCAAGGACACAAATTTTAATAGAAGAATGAGTTGACCCAGCCTCGGTGGAAGAATATGTTTTTTTATACTTTAGACGTGACAATATTGTAGATCAAGTTAACTAAACCTACTAATGATGCTTTTTACTTAACTACACCTTCATTCTCACTTCTGGATGTGTATATGGGTGTATGTGCGTGTGTGGGAGAGAGAGACAGACAGAGAGAGGGAACGAGGGGGATGATAAAAAGGAGAGAAAAACAACAGTGTGAAAGAGAAAAAAGAAGTAAAACTATTTAATGAGCGAGATGAATTAATGTCTAATATTGTGGTCATTATGGAATGGATGAAGTAAGACCACATTTCAGGAGTTTTGAATTCATTTTATATCTTTATATCATTTTATATCTTTAAGCATGCATTTTTGAAAGCCTGTAAAGAATAGTTTCCGCGGCACAATGTACATACTATATAACATAGACGAACACGAAGAGGAATAATTTGAAAGCAAAAGATAAGAAAGAACAACGATTTTTATCAAACTAAAAGCATTGTTAATATGTTTATATTGATATGGTTTAATCATTTTTGTCGATTTTATTTTTAAGATTCTTCAGATGAAGATGTAAAAATCACAAACAGATGGGTTAAAACATCAGGGATAAATAGTAACATTAATTTCGATGGTTTGGAAATTGCAATTGGCCGACTGATGGAATAAAGACAACATAGGCCAAAAAGGATCTAAAAAATGTAACAGAACTTTTGAAAGTCAAAGATTATGGAGGCGGAAATGTTGCCAAGAGATGGACAAGAAGGATTAAACTGATGTAGAATATGATGAACATTTTTTTTCGGAAGGAAGCAGCGGACATATTGGAAAGACAAACTGATAATGGCAATGAAAATATTGACATTGCTACTCGGGTTACGCATTTCTTCATTCTGTGATCATTGCGATGGGAACAAAGTGTAATATCTGTTATTCTCATCTCTAATTTTAGAGGCAACAGTGACCATTTCCGCGTAAAGAAACATTAGATATTCATTAACCGAAGAATCATTGCTACTCGAGTTACGCATTTCATGGCGATCAATGTGTAATATCTGTTCTCTTCATCTTTAATTGTAATGCCAATATTAGGCGTTTGCTTATTAAAAGCCATTCAACATTCATTAGCCAAATCTAATTTTGATGGAAATTTATATATTTTAAAACATGTTTAAAACAAACGATAATTAATGCATGTATTAATGAAAGTATTTGCATGTGTACACAATCGTAATGAAAGTAAATGTCTTTGAAACAAGGTATAATAATGTTTTTATTTTAGCCTGCATGTGCATGCGCGAAATAAACATGTGTGATAGACATGTATGTGTATGTGTGTGTGTGAGAGAGTTCAAAAGTCAACAGAGGAGGAAAGAAACAAACACGCCCCATCGGTAGCGAATTTTATGTACGTCTGTCTACATTTGGAAGCAAGAGTAGAAAATACTATATGCTTGCCTTTTTATGGACTTAAACAGCGCACTCTACGAACGTTTTTGGTAAAGCTAAGTAGTGGTAATACTCACACCGGTAACTGTTATAGTTCTTTCTAGTAGTCTTGGGGAGTTTCTTCCTCATATTTTAACACACAACATCTTTTTACTTCGAGTTTCATGACATATCCATTTTAGATGCTGCTTCTGTTGAAAATGTGCAAATAATGTGAGTTCTTTTATTTGGCACCGTTCTTTGTGATTCTGTAACGTCAGTTCACAAGGCTTGAATAAGGATGACCCTTTGCTATGACATACGTACTTCATTCGCTTGAAGCTTTTTCCAGAAAGCAGGTGTGATCCGATTTGGCAAAAGAAATTATAGATTTAATCAATTTATAATAGCAACAGAATTAATGGCAGGTCGTTGATAAATTCGAAGTAAAAGAAAACAAGTTGGAATGAGTTAAAATAAAATGGTAAGAATATTTTGCGGAAAGGCATATATTAAATAATTAGTATACAAAGAATGAATCGTTGCATAATAGTAGAAACACTGAAAGGAACGTCACCTGAATAAAAAGAGGCTATTTAGAATAAATCAATGTATGATGATAAACTATATTTTCCGAAGGACAAGGAATAGTGCTTTGGAAGACAGAGAACCAATTAGAATGAATCTATGTCTTATATTTAGAATATTCTCTGGAAAACCAGCGGAAGCACTTTCCAAAAAAATGAAACCAAAAATTCCTAAACTAAAGGAATCAATATATAAAGTAAGAACACAATTCTCGTTGGGACGGGAGGGATGACCAGACGTAGGCTAAGGAGGAAATACAAATGAATCAATGGATATTAAGATCACCTTTTGGAAGTTCAGATAGGTTCCGAAGACAAAGAATCGAGTGAAAATAAATTACTCTCTGAAAATCAGTTAAAAATGGCAAATATATTATTTTATATTAAAACTAATACATGCTATTCAAAATATTATGCCACTTTTATTTTCGCGAATTATTAAATATTTACGGTGTCAGAGGCAAGTGATGCCTCCATAGTTTTTAAGGGTCAGACAGCTAACCTAATATCGTTTTTTTATTAGTGATTCATAAGGTCAAAGCTTAATGCTGCTTTACATTAGACTAAACTCTAGGTAATTAAATAACTTCATTTTTAGTGATTGACTTCTTCAATAATTAAATGCGTAAGGTTTCTTACGGGATTATTTTATAGTATAAGAAATAATGGCGGTGAAAAAGTTTACATGCACAAAATAACTGACCAATTGATTTGCAGTGTAAGAAAACATTTAATAAACAAGATCAACACAAGGAAAATTGTTAGAAGTAAATTGCATACAGAACGAAATGTTCATGAATATATTCAAGTGGGACTCACTGTGTTGACATGGTTTAGTATGAAGCTTTCACAGCCATTTTAGCTTCAGCGTAGAAAATTTATGTCATGCAATTCGAAAGAAAACCCGGAAGAATTACTTTATGGTTCATGTGTTTTTTTTTATATTCCAGATCTGCTGCTGATACATGATTTATTTAGGGCTGCTACTTCTACTATATTTAAGGGCTGCTATTTATATTAAAGGACACTACACATGCGTTGATTCAGTGACTGGTGAGTTTTACACAGCGGACCAACCCATTGCAGGTTATCTGATGCTAGGAAATCTTTGTTAATTGTAAGAATTTTTTTTTAGATAATAATGGTTAAGCGATATAAGTAGTGATAATTAAGCAATATCATTCATGCGTTTCTCAAGATTATTTACGAATAATTGAATATAACGACCCAACGTGAATAAGAACTCGGCAGCTCCGGTTAACTATCCCCAGGCGTTATCCATTACACTTCCCGTTAATCGAAGCGTACAGCAACAGCTATTCCTTAGCGGTCACCCATCTAGGTACTGACCAGGCTCGACGTTGCTTGATTTCGGTGATGTTACTGGGACCAGTGTTTCAACGCGATGTAGCCGTGATTCTCCACGTGAATTTAGGGAAGTAAACATGGTTATCTTGCGAACAGTTTTGGTTTTTTCGTTATAATTAGTAATTCTGAAGAATATTTACATTTAGGTTAATATTTCCGGTCAAATTCAATCTCGGCTTCGCTAAATCATTCAACGTTTGTTCGTGGGTAGACAGCGCATTTAGGAAATAAAATATGTTAGCAATAAGTTCACCAATCTCTCAATAATCAGGTTATTATCGTTTCATCGTCACGGTTCAGCCGTTGATCCCTGGGTTTCGCCCAGTCAGCGAAACGCTTTCACATTCTATCATTCTATGAAGTACATGTATCTTTCTACCAAGCTTCCTTTTTACGAGAGTTAAATTAGATCAAGAAAATAGAGTATATCTGCCATATCTAAATAAGAGTTGTACATATCACACTTTCCAGATGTAAAGAGGTAAAACTCTTACCTTAGTGCGTATATCTTATTTACTCTTTTAATCGTATATGGTCTGGTTCCCTCGCTGGTCATCTCGAGGTCCTCGACAAAATCTAGAAACGGATATGCAATGTGATAAGTCCTAATCTGGCATCTCGTCGGCAGTCACTTTCTCACCGACGTAATGTGGTTTCCCTCTGTCTTTTCTGCAAATGTTTTCATGGCATCTGTTCTGACGATCTATTTTCACTGGTACCCCAACAGCATGAATTTAAACATGCTACCAGATTGGCATCTCGGTCCCAACCTTTCACTGTCGAAACAATTAAATGTAATCGCTTCTTCTATTCCAACAATTTTTTTCTCTTGAACTTCCCGACAATGAAACTACCTTCCTCTTACTTGCTACACTGATAGCTATAATCTTCAAGTATTCAAATGTAATGTTAATCGATATCTTCTGATGCCTTGATCCTGTTCTCCGTCTTTCTTTATATACTTTCCTTAAACACCCCTCTTTACATTTGCTCTTACTCTCTGTAAACCGCTTGCGTGTTAGTGGCACTATCGCCTTGCTTGGGTTGAAATAATTAAAAAAAAAATCAAAACAGAAGATAGACGGCCAGAGTAAAGTTGCAATCTAGAATAACTGAAGAATTAAAATTAAAATAATAAATCAACAAAACAATAAGTATTTCTCAATGCTTTTTTTAATAAAAAATAAAAAGAATGCGAGTTCTTTCCACATTTATCTCCCCTCTGTGTTTTAGTTAAAAACGAAATCTATTTTAGATTGTGAAAATAACACGATCCTTTTAGAATAACAATGATTTTTCCAGATATAAGTCCTAATATTTAGCGCATAGTGGGAGGAAATAGATTCATACCTTTCCCAAGATTATCTGGCGGTAAGATTGTATAGCGAACCGGACTGACATTTGAACTTGACTCTTAGATTTCTTTTTCCAATCCGCTAACTATTACACTACCCGCAAATCCCGTCTCATGCGTGTCCACTCTGCTCTGGTCGTTAACAATTTGTGTGCCATGATGATCACAGAAGCCATTGGCGTTCCGAGCTTTACTTAGGTACTCAGTAAAAAATTATCTTGTGTCAGTTATGCTAGGTGAAACAAATTGCATTTATGTGTGTATATATCAACCAGTCTTTGAACTGAATTTCTGTACGTTGCTTCATTTTTTAAATTCTCAGGATATTGTCTCGAGGGTTTCGACAAAATGTATAGAGGGGGGTTATCCTTGGCCTAGCATATCAACTTCAGTCACTTTCCCACCGCTGTGACGTGGCTTACCTCTGTATTTTCTATAAATATTATCAGGGCAATTGTTCTAATAAGCTTGCTACCTCAACCGCAGAAATTTAAATGTACTACTAGATCAGAAACAAAGTCTCATCGCTTTCCTGTTGAAGTAGCTAAATGGAACCGCAAGTTCTATTCTAATAGTTTCTTTTCTCGCACCTTTCACCTGTGGAACGTTCTTCCTGTTTCTTACTTCCATGCCACCTACATTTATTCCAAAATTAAAATGCAATGTCAATTGCCATATTCTATCTTCTTGAACCTGTTATATTATTGTCCATTCTCACCATTAAAGCCTTCTGATTTTTTTCACTTCCAGTAACTCCTGGCATTATCGCTTTGCTTGGGGTGAAATTAGAAAAAAATAAAGAAGGCAGTTCTACCAATATATGTCTTCTGATTTTTCCAGGCTAAAAAGCAGTGTTTCTCAACTTTTTCTTCCTTGTTCAAAAATTTCGGGCCCACATAAACACAAATAGAAATTCGATATAACAAAGAAATACATTTTTATTACAAATGCAAAACGTAGTAGAAAATATAAATCTTGACTAATTACTATACTGCTCTTGATGTCACCAGGTTCATTTAAAATAATTCTAAGGTCCCTTGTTGGGAATCATTGTTATAAAAGCGCGTTATTTAGACTACAGCTGACAGCACCTGCTACAAAGACTCTGATTCTACAAATTGAGTCAACGGTTATCGGCCTAAAATCAATATCAAGACACTGAACGCAATGAAGTAATTGGTTATAAATAAAGGTGACAGCGTGATAAATATGATTATTAGTTATTTTCTTGTTCATATACTTCGCAGTTTTTTTTTCGCTTCTTATCCCAATTCCCAGATCGTCACAATATGATCGTTAATAAGCGGTACTGAATAAACATTTATCGTATTTATCGCATCTCCCTTTACTTTGGAATCAGTTCTTTTTGTGTTCACTTTCTTAAGGATCGTAAAATGGTAAGTTGGGAGGTGCAATAAAAATAAATGGAATTTAAGATAAATTATTCAGTCCTAATAGCATTTTAATAAGAAATGACAATATATTATCTAAGAAAACCGAGCATGATATTTTATCAACCATGTATATAGATATTTATTCATCTTAGAATAGTCTGGCAAATGGCTACAATATAGAGGCAAAGCCTGTCGGTCGAACACATTAGACATGCAAAATGTTGTGTCAGACGATCACGACGATCGGTGCCCTTTCTATAGAATTTTATGGATAATTTTAGTATATTTCGGTATTCTAACAAAAGAGAAAAGTAAAAGCTTTATAGCATACCCTGAAAATCAGTATTCCAAATAGTGGGTTTTCTACGTTGGATAGAACCTCATTCATTGTTTAGTAGTTTCAGTCGAAAAACGCCTCGGCCGTGAAGCAGGACATATGCAGGATGTATCAAAAATAATTTTACAAAATTTGGAGGCGGGTTCCTGACACCAAAACAAGGTAAACTCTCCATACAAACAAATGTTCAAAATGTCCTCCGTTTGCTTCTACCTAAGCATGCAACTGTCGGATTATTGACTGGCGGACCCTTTCAAATACTCTCACATGGTGTCGAATGGTTTCGCAGGCCCCCATGATAGGTTGATGAAGAGTTTATGAATTATTAATATTTGCTTCATAAACCAATTGTTTTAGGTGTCCTCACATAAAAATCCAAGGGACTGAGGTCGGGGGAACGTGCAGGCCATGCAACCGTTCCTCACCTACCTATCCATCTTTTGTGGTAGATTCCAGCCATTACATCACGAACAATGTGACCAAAATGTGCTGGAGCCCCATCATGCGTCTTCGTGTTATCAGAGGTACATCCTCTAGCACGTCTGCAAGTGTGTTCGAAATAAAGTCCCTGTAGACAGCTCATGTAAGACATGCTTGTAGAACAATTCCAGCCCACACATTAATCGTGAACCGATGCATTTGTCTAGCCGGTACTGTACCATGGGGATTCTGATATGTCCACAAATTTTGGTTGCGTAAATATCTTATTTTACCGCTTCCAAATGTTGCCTCATCCATAAACAAGAATGAATAAACAAAAAACGGATCCACAATTTGTGCATTAAACCATTCATAAAAGATCTCCTGTGGTGAGTGAGCAGAGGGCGAAAGACCCTGCAAACATTTCAACTGATATGGATAGAGGAGCTTCCCTTGAAGTATTCTTCATGAGGTACTATGAGATGTACGACATGCCAGAGCCACTTGACGTATGTTGATACCTGGAACGACAGTCTGTAGAATGTGTTCTTCCTGGGCAGCCGTACGAGCGGATCTCGGTCTTCCGCAATCCATTGTTTGTGGTACCCACTGTCTCAGCAATAAACTGCAACCTAAACATAATAGACGACTAACAGCAGCAAAGTTTAGATGATTCGGCTGCCCATTACTATTTGCGTGGCCGTATGTAAAAATTATATCTACCTGTTCACGATATGCATATCCTGTCAGTGTTAAATGGAACACTTCTCCGTTAACTCACTACACGCTAAATATTGAAGAGAGACTAGCCACAAATGTACACGAATGTCAAATGTAACCTAGTCTATATGACAAAACAGCGCCATCTAATGTAAATTTTCTTTAAACTTAACTCAAAAACGAAGTATTTGCGGGCATGTTTATATTGACTTTTGTTCCTGTTTTAGTGCGAAGAACCCGTTGCCTAAGTTTGTAAATGTATTTTTGATACAACCTGTATTTAGGATATTGTGTATGTCAGTTTGCGTAAATAGTGTGTTCATGCTTCTTAAACATAACTTAAAGGTGTGCAATTGCACTGTCATAGCAGAATCAGAGAATTCACTAGCAGTGGTCTGCAAGATATACGCCTCACCCGTTTAGCGTACATATATGCCAGAAACAGAGTTCTGGTAACTAGCCTCTTCACTGACAAAGAAGCTAATAGGCAACCCAGCCTAACTTCCCAGCAACATTTTTACGCGGCTATTCGTGGAGGAATTCCGTTGAAGGAAACTCAAGAAGCCAGTTGAATAACGCAATCCGGTCTCGAGACATATAACCATTCCTTATTGGCAGACATAGAAATGCAGAGAAATTGCTGCAGGTAAGAAAGAAGGACAAGGGACCCCCCCCCCGCCTTTTACATTTGTCTTCCATCAAATTGTGGATGTCTTGTTACGTTCGTTGACGAATTTTACACGGACTGCCATTGTTTCTTCAATTCTATTTTTTTACTTCATTTTTCTCAGTTTTTCATCTTTTCTTTCTTTCCTCCTTTTTATTTTCTCCTTTTATTTATTTATTTTTTTGTTATTTTCTTTCGCGTTATTTCTTTTTTCTTTCTGTCTTTCTTCTTTAATTTTATTCTCTTTTCTCGTATTTTGTATCTTTCTTTATCTCTATTCTTTCTGTCTTTTTGGTTTCTTTCTTTCTTTCATTCTTCTCTCGTCTTGTTTGTTGATTTCTTTCTTTGCTTTTTACTATTTTATTTCTTTCCATATTTCTATTTATTTTCTCCTTTCATTTTTCTTTTTTCTTTCTTTTTCTTTCTTACTTTTTATTCATTTCCCCCTATACTTCCTTTCTTGATTGTGTTATTTTATTTCTTTTTTTGCATTTTCTTTCTTTCACTATGTCCTTTCCTTTTAATCTCTCTTTACTCGTTTTTTTTCTGTTTTGTTTTGTTTTCTTGCTTTCAATCTTTTGTTTTCTGTATTGTTTTCTTTATTATGTGTTTCTTTTTTTCTTTCTTTTGTTATTTTCTTTCTAGTTTGATTTTTTCTTTCATTCTTTTGCAATTTTCTTTCTTTCCAGTTTTCTTCTCGTCTTTTTACATTTTTCTTTCTTTCCTTTGCTGTTTTCTTTCATTCCAGTTTTCATCTTTTCTTTCTTTCTTTGTACGGTTGAGGTTTTAACATTTCAAACTAGTTTGCGAATTGCTTCTTTTTTTTTGCTTGTTTTATCTGTTTTATTTTTCATTCAATTTTTCCTTTCTTATCTTTTCCTTTTATTTTATCTTTTATTCCTTCCTTTTTACATCTACTGAGTTTTTTTTCTTCATACTTTAGATTATATTTCAAGTCGGTAACCTACCTTGAAAATCAGCGTAATAATCATGACATTTTCCTTGGACTTAAACACTTGTCACTGGCGCCTGTACGACAAATACATTTAACTTAGCCACGAGCAGGCCTTTTGGCTTACATCTGTGATTTCTTTTTTCTTTTTCTTATCAAAGGACACGATTATCTTTTTCGTTTACTTCTTGCTTAAGACGATATATTTTCATTTTTTTCTGTAATCGCTTATTTGAGTATATTTCTTTATTTCTCAGAATCGCGACCATACTTTGCTTCCGTGACGCATACTATACACTGTGGTTATCAGAGATTTTAAAGATTAACACCATATCATGTTGAAATATCAGTTCTAGTAAGATCCTCCGAAATTAAGCAACGTTGAACCTGGTCAATTCCTGGATGTGTGACCAGTTGGGAATACCAGGTGTTGTAAACTTGGATGTGCGGGTGGTGGAATGGATAGGAGTTTGGAATTGGAAATCGGCGAACCGAGTTCCATTTCTTTTCTTGATAGTTATATTCACTTACGCGCAAATATCCTTAAGAAATGTATGAATCCACTTCTTCTCCCTCTAGCTGTAGGTTAATTAGTAGAACTTGCAGCAGTAAATCAATATTATATTAAAAAAAATCTTACAATCTAAAAATATTTTCTGGTTTGAAATACCATAATTCCCCATGTATAATACAACTTCATCCATAATACGCACCCCTAAAATTGCGCTAAAAGTGTGGAAAAATGCTTAATATGCACCCCTTGATTGGTAATAAAACGCTATAAATTGTATCTCTCCAATTTCATTACGGCCAGCGTTTCCTACTCTTATTAAAAATCGTTTTAAACATAGAATAATATTATTCTAATTTAGTTTTATGATAATTCTTACTTTATTTTGCATTTGTAATTATTGTTAGGTACATATGATTGTATTTGGCATCCTTATCGGGTCGCAATCGCCGAATGTGAGTGTTAAATTGTCGTATGTTTGTATTGATTAGTCATTTCGCAACTGAAATTCATCTATGAAAAGGCAATTTTTAAAATATTTTTTTGTAGCGGTGCGTAATACGCACCACTAATTTTACTTATTATTTTTAAGAAAAAATGCGTATTATACATGGGGAATTACGGTAGCCGGCAAACCTTTGGTAAGCCGTAAAAATAAATCAATCGGAGAATTCAAATTCACATACAATGAGTTGCGTTCACTTTGTGGGAAAAAGCATGAATCCATCTTTTCTTTCTAAAGTTATGCATTGGATAGCAAGATAGCAGTTTAAAGTAGTAATAGTCTTGGAGAAGGACATATCTGAATTACAAAGAGTAGAGAAACCAAGAGAAAACCAACCCAGTATATATTTCCCAAGAAGCCATAGCAATTTACGGTTAATAAACAAACGGAATTTTCGGAGAGCCATGATTTAAAACAAAAAAGTCTGACGATGGCAAAAAATATTGTGTTCCGACTAATTCTCTATCTTTTAAAACTCTGACATTTAATTGGATACGAATCGATAAAAGAAACACGTGTTTATCTGATAAGCCGTATTTTCAAGTAGCCGTGAAAATATTAGTCGTTTACATCTTGACTATGAAAGTACAAACAGATTTTGAGAATTTCTTTCTTCTTTTTGTGCATCGGAAAAATTACTTTTCAACTTCCGGTCAATAAATGAGGGATTCCCTTCCGTTTTGTAAAATTGCTGTTTTACAGAACTTCCCTCATTCCATTTTTATAATTTTCTCTTCTATGATTTTTTTTTATTTCTTCCAAAATAATTTTTTTCAAATCGTTCTCTCTCTTGTTTAATTTGTTTTCAACTTCAATTTTTCTTTCGTCTGTGTCGTTTTATTTACCATTTAGCTCTTTTCACAGCGACCCAATTCAGCCCCGTTTGTTGGACATTTTTCATCTCATTTTTCATTTCGTTTGATTATGATTTTTTTTATAGATTTTCATTTCTTCATTATTTCCTTCCTTCCTTGTATAATTATTTCTAAAGGTGAGGTTTTGACATGTGATTTCGTTTCACACGTGACCGAAATTCATGAGATATACATATTTTTCAAGTGTTATATTTTGATGTGTCTTTCCATAAGATTGGTGGATGGATGGTTAAATTTAAATGTTTTTATGTTAAAAGTGAAAAAAAGAAAATATGAAATATATTCTCGTCATTTGATGCATTTTAATTTCTAGAAAGAAAAATAAGTCTCTGTAAAAACCGCGAAAAAGTTTATGTGCCCGTTCTGGTGTTAGTGCGTCAGTGAGGACCAATTTGGAACAATGATTAAAAATAATCAAGTCCGCACAACACGGACATCACAGAGATGTTCCATATATCCGATATAAGATTTGAAAAACATCAGAAAACCCTTGGATGAGCTAATCGCTACGATGTACCGAAAGATTTAACAGAAAAAAATAGATTGCCTTTTTCATCTGCGAAAATTGTTTATTTATAAGAATGTGGATTCCTGGAGAATAGGAAACAAACCACCGGTAGCCATTGGAAATGTCGATCTGCATCCGAAGAAGGCGATGCTGTTTATCTGGTGGGACCCAAGCAACAATATATATTACGTATTTCTTCCGCAAAATCAAAGGTTGAATTCAGAAAAGAACTATTCCCGTTTGCAACGATTAAGGCCAGCAATCGATGGAAATCGTCCGGAATTGGCCATAAGAAAGGTTGTCATCTTCCATCAGGACGACGCCAGACTTTGCGCATTTTGGAGACCCAGCAGAAATTTGTACAGCTTAGCATGGATGTTTTACTAAGTCCATTACACTCGCCTTCCCTTGCGCTTTCAGGTTACCCCTGTTTTTGATCCCTACATAATACTCCTAATCGTACGAACATTCCCTCACTGGAATACTGTAAAAATAACTTGAACCATATCATCACTCAGAATGATTCGAAGAGGATGGAATCATGAAGATGTTTAAATAATGACGAAAGTTACTGGAACAAAATGGCACACATGTATTTGAATAAATCTATGTCCAATTATCTAAATATTGCCTTTGAAATTCACTTAAGAAACTCAAGGATCATTTATTCTGACTCAATATAATTCTTCTCTGTGATGTCTCTAAAATTTTCCTGTAGAAGAGTTATCTCCCTTGCTATAAGTATGCTTCTATATACTATCTTCTTATGATGTGCGCGGACTGTTCCAATAGTTTTACGAAGCTGTGGTCTTAAAAGATTGAAACTGCGCAACAATAGCAATTAGGAAATATATTTAAAAACTAACCCGTGCCAATATATTAATAGTTAGGACTTAAGAAAATATCAGTTTTACATGCACTGTAATTTTGTCGGTATGGGTAAGCAATAAGTATAATAAAAGCGATATTTTGAATGAGTAGAAAAAAGATTGTGTTACACCAATCTTCCAAACAGCAAAATAATGTTTACTTGGAGCAACTGACCTCAGAAAATACGCAATTTTTTAAACTGCAAATCATTTATCCACTAACGTTAGCTTAGTTAAGAAGAAAACAAAAAATAGGGTTGCAAGCACGAAATGCTCTTGTGAGTATTTAGCTTAGTTTAGTTTAGTATGGGGCCATATTTAGTTTCGTTTAGTCTGGTATGAGACCATTGTTTCTGGGAAAATTTATCGAGATAAATACACACGTAAAGTAGTATAAATTTAAACATGCTAAATATTGCACTGTGGTAGGCGAGCATATAGGAGGCGGAGAAGAAGACACAATCAGTGGGCAATAGCCATCGCGACTGAATTGGCCAAAAAGTCTACGTGGCCATAGGAATGAAGAATCATCCCGCTAAAACTCCTCTACCAAAGAAGTCAATCGTTATTTTTTTTACTGTATTCCTAATACAAAGTAGAAAGCCCACTCACGGTTCAAGTAGGATAGATATTGTTCTAGCCTGGACTGAGACAGACCAAGATTGTTGTTGTTATGGAAGCATTCACTCGGGAATTTGTTCAACAAAGTGACATTTCTAGGGAAGAATCTTTCTGAATGGAACTTCCGATTTGTCAAAGGTACAGGAAGAGAATAAAAATGGTTTGCAATCATAAATATGGTATAGATGTTCTAAGCTCTGAAGGTAATGGCAAATATTATGGCCAGCTACATCAGTTCCAGTAGTTCAGATCTTCCCAGACCTGAAATGCTGTGTACACAGAGGCGAAGTATCTTCAATCCCAATCTTCTCGTAATAAAGAAATTCGATTCTCAAGAGTTGTTACATTAAGGACAAGATTTTCCAGAGTGTACTTACTCGAGAATTACAATCTTAATATCTACTATGTTGAACATTAGGAATCATTCATGTAATAATTTAAAATTCATACGTCAGAAAACATAGGTATTCAGTGAACACTTAAATATAATGGCTGTTGAGACTTGTACTGGATGACCGATAGCGTAAAAAAAGGCTTATATCTGTAATAATAATCGATATTTACTTACATATCCTTCGGTTTGTAGGATGTAATGCTTGTACTGGATGATCGATAGCGTAAAAAAGACATAGCTGTAATAATAATCGATATTTACCTAACTCTCCTTCGATTTGTAGGATGCAATGCTTGTATTGGATGATCGATAGCGTAAAAAAGACATAGCTGTAATAATAATCGGTATTTACCTACCTCTCTTTCCATTTGTAGGATGGAAAACCTTTATTGGATGTTCAATAGAGTAAAAAGACTTATAGCTGTAATAATAATAGATATTTACATACCTCTACTTCGATTTGTAAGATGGAATACTTGTATTAGATGATCGATAGTGTAAAAATGTCTTATACCCGTGATAATAATCGATATTTACCTACCTATCCTTGTGTCTGTGGGATGTAATTCTTGTATTGGATGATCAATAGTGTAAAAAAGACTTATACCTGTAATATTAATCAATATTTACCTACCTCTCCTTCGGTTTGTAAGCTGTAATATTTGTATTGGATGATTGATAATTTAAAAAGTTTTATACCTGTAATAATAATCGATATTTACCTACCTCTCCTTCGTTTTGTAGGATGTAGTACTTGTATTGGATGAACGATAGCGCAAAAATATCTTATACCTATAATAATAATCGATATTTACCTGCCTATACTTCCGTTTGTACGATGCAATAGTTTTATTGGATAATCGATAGAGCAAAGACGACTTATAGCTTTATAATAATCGGCATTTACCTACCTATCCATCTGTTTGTAGAATGTAATACTTGTATTAGATGATCAATAGCGTAAAAACGACTTATAGATGTAATACTAATCGATAATTACCTAATTATGCTTTGGTTTGTAGGCTGTAGTACTTGTATTTTATGATCGATAGCGTAAAAAAGACCTATAGCTGTAATAATAATCGATATTTACCTACCTATCATTCTATTTGAGGGTTGTAAACCTGTATTGGATGATCAATAGCGCAAAAGACTTATGGCTGTAATAATAATCGATATTTACTTACCTATCCGTCGGTTTGTAGGATGTAATACTTGTACTGAATGATCAATAGAGTAAAAAAGACATATAGCTGTAATAATAATCGATATTCGCCTACCTATCCTTGTGGTTGTGGGATTTAATTCTTGTATTGGATGATCAATAGCGTAAAAACACTTATAGCTTGAATAATAATCGATATTCATCTAACTAACCTTCGGTTTGTAGACTGTAGTACTTGTATTTTATGATCGATTGCGTAAAAAAGTGTTATACCTGTAATAATAATCGATATTTACCTAACTATCCTTCTGTTTGTAGGATATAATGCTTGTATTGGTTGATCAATAGTGTCAAAAGACATAGCTATAATAATAATCAATATTTGCCTATTTCTCTTTTTCTTTTGTAGGCTGCAAAACTTTTATTGAATTCTCGATGGCGTAAAAAAGAATTATACATGCAATAATAATCCAAATTTACCTACCTATCCTTCGTTTTGTTGACAGTAATACTGGTATTGGATGATCCATAGCGTAAAAAAGACTACTACCGGTAATAATAATCGATATTTATCTAGCTCTCCTTCGTTTTGTAGGCTGTAATATTTTATTGGATGCTCGGTGGCGTAAAAAAGACGTATACCTGTAATAATAATCGATAGTTATCTAATTATCCTTCGATTTGTAGCTGTAATACTTGTATTGGATGATCGATAAAGCAAAAAATACTTATACCTGTAATAATGTTCGATATTTACCTCCCCTCCTTGAGTTTGTATTATGTAATACTTCACTTATTTCATGCGTGTTTCTAGTTCGTATGTTGAAAGAGAAAGAAAGAAATGTGGTCGATCATTGTGTAGTTGATGTCGGAATCCTTCGGCGCTAATTTTTCCTGCAATAACCATGCGCTGCGAGAATTTCAAGAAAAAAAATTATTATGCTGTCACCTCGGCGATTTTCGTGGAGCCGGGAAATGTTTACCGAGATTAGTATATTTGACCGTTACTAGCGAGGAATTCGCGCAATGGATATCGACATGGAAAATGGAATTAGGAAGTTTAGAAATTCCTGGCTCGCACTAATGCTTTTGGGAAAAGCATGAATCTTCTCTCTCTCTCTCCTTCTCTCTCTCTCCTTCTCTCTCTCTCTCTCTCTCTCTCTCTCTCATGTGCGAAATAGCAGAATAGATTCGGTTATCCAGGCTTGGGTAAGAAATGGTCTATCGAAACAGTGATTTCCAGACCGTAAATAAAGCAACCTGAATCTATTCCATCTCCTTTTTCCGAAGAAGTCACAGAAATCGACAGATAATAATGAAAAGAAATCTGTCAACAAAAAAGCCAACGTCCGGAAGGCACACGTCATATAAAGAAACAGTTTTACTTTCACTGGCTACCCCAAACAAATATTTGACGTTCAATATCCCAGCAAGTTTGTAAACTCAGCCATTATTTTAAAGTCATTGTTTCATTCCAAGCAAGGCAATAATGCTACGAAAACGCAAGAGGTTATTAAGTGTGAAATAATATTAGAAAAATAGAAAAAATCATTAAAGAAAGAGAATAATATAAAAACAAGAATTCAGAAGACAAAAGGTAACGATTGAAAAGGCATTTACCATTTTTACTGGAAAGCAAGAAGCCGGAAGTGATTTACACAAACGTGAAATGTAAGATTAAAAACACTTAGTTTAGAACATATGGTTATATCTAAAAATTACAATTTTAAAATGATGAGACCTATCTGCCAAACTGGTACTCTGTTTAAATTCGTAAAGTCGAGGTTCCAAAGAAAAAAGTTAATCAGAACAATTACCAGGGAAATATCTATAGGAAAATACCAAGGAAAGCCTCGTTACCGTGTCAAGAAAGTCAGTGAAGCCGAAATGCAAACAGACTTGCTCCATTTTGCATAGAGAAGTCAGTCGTCACTCGGCACGTAAGTGAAACTGTTACGACACAGAAGACAACACAACAGCTGTAATATTCAATGCATGGACGAATGTTGAACTTATAACTGTTTAAGTTAGGGGAAAAATGTCTAGCACGATACAGTGAACCGAGTTTCCTAACAACATTATTAGACCTTCAGAATTTGAAATGGAATTCTGATATTAAGTAGAAATGGACTGTATTGATCAAGAACATGAGACTTGTAGCAAGAGTCCTGAGAGATCTCGTAAATGAGAATAAACATGCGTAGAAAATATTTCTTATTTGTTTGGGTTTATTATAGAAGTGACAAATATTTTTATGTATGTTTTTTTTTTTTTAAGATCACGTTCTCATTCTCATTTGCGAGATCTCACAACACTCTTACTGCATGTCTTATTTTCTTTATCGATATTGTCGTTGTTCTCATTTGGAATTCTTAATGACTTAATTAGAAAATTAATTAATCATTTAATCAATAAATTAATTAAATTGAATTATTTTGTAATCATCAACAATTACAGAAAGAACGTTCATTTTTAAACTAGAGTTTGAAATTAATGTTTAGATTATTTTTTTATTTGCTATTAAGTTTTCATCCATTTTTTTTAATATTGTACATGTAAATACGTGTATAAAATGTTTTTGGCTGGGCACAATCATTATTCTATCCACATGCGAATGTGTGTGTGAATGAATAAACTAATTTAAGTCTCTATGTAATGTGTTTATTTTGTTGTTTGAATTCCTATATTTTAGCATATGTTGTGCTGTTTGAGTTTATGAGTGAGTATGTGTTTTTAAATGAGAAAGTGGATGCGAAAAAGATTATAACTTATTCTCCGACAAGAACACACACTTTCTCTTTCGTTCACGCGCATACATTAACATAAAAATGTGTTAATTTAATCTGTGCGTAGGAAAATAGAAGATATGTGAGCGTGTATAAGCGTCTTCGTGGGCGTGGGTAAAGTGTGTATATGTGTGTTCGGTGTATAGAGACTGCAAGAAAGAAAAACTATTTGTATGAATATTGCGTAAGCGAAGAATTGATTTTATTTTTCTTTACGATAACCGGACTCTGTATATCAGAAGATGAATCAATAAATACGTGACCTGATACATCCATGTTTCAATCAAGAAATATGCAGCCTGACACGTACTTATTTGAATACAGGTCTGAAAGTTTCAATGTATAATTTTAAATTTGCGCTTTTCATAATCACTTCTGTATTAAGCGAATGGACAAGGAAGAAAAACTATGTTGGAAAATAAATATTTTATGTTCAAAATGAATGTTTTTTTCATCATTAGACTTAATGATGTATTTGTTAAAAATATATGTTTCAAAATAATGTTACTTTATTTAATATTTTATACTATTGTTCACTCAGTACAAGGTCTAAGAGTTAATCAAGGTAGAGATTGAATGATTGGAGTTGTTTTGTGGACGTAAGCGTTCTGAATTATGAGGAAATATAGGATGGAGAGCTCTTGATCCTATACTTGTAGGGTTTGATTATAGATTCTTGGGGAATTACCTTCTTGGGAGTCTTATCAACAAAGAAACAACCATTAGGAAGAAGATGTCCAAAACGAAATTCCTGCTCACCAATGGAATAAAGAAACCTCGGATGATTCGTTCCCTGTGTTTCATAGAATGGCGGATTCTGGCTATGAAGGTCAGAACTGGCTGGAATTCTGGAATGTAATTAGTCAGAACCATTTTCATTGAACTAGCAACATGCTTGGTAAGTTGGAAAATAACTCATTTCCTACAACGCTGCTTTGAAACGTTTTTGAACTTTGGTAAGACTGAAAAAAGAAGATCGGTTTGCACCAGCCAATTATGCAGACATATATTTATTTACTTATTTTGTATTCGTCTTAATTCAGCGTGTAGCTGTGTTTATGCGTATGAGATGAGATCATGTATACATATGAGGTGAGATCATGTATACATATGAGGTGAGATCTTGTATGCGTATCAGGTGAGATCATGTATGCTTATGAGATCAAATCATATATGCGTATAAGGTGAGATCATGTATGTGTATGAGATGAGATCATGTAGGCATATAGGGTGAAATCATGTATTCATATGAGGTGAGATCATGTATGCTTATGAGATGAGTTCATGTATACATATGAGGTGAGATCATGTATTCATATGAGGTGAGATCATGTATGTGTATGAGATGAGATGATGTATGCGTATGAGATGAGATCATCTATGCGTATGAGATCATGTATACATATGAGGTGAGATCTTGTATGCGTATGAGGTGAGATCATGTATGCTTATGAGATCAGATCATATATGCGGATAAGGTGAGATCATGTATGTGTATGAGATGAGATCATGTATGCATATGAGGTGAAATCATGTATTCATATGAGGTGAGATCATGTATGCGTATGAGGTGAGATCATGTATGCGTATGAAATGAGATCATGTATTGAAAGTTGTATTTCGATTTTTACAGAAATAACTGATGTTAATGCTTAAATTATATATATATATATATATATATATATATATATATATATATATATATATATATATACACATTTATATATATTCATTAGGCTATTATTCGTTTTCTCACTTGGTTTGGTGGTATCTTAAGTATTAATTGTAGGAGGTTGAGTTTATAATTAATTTAATATTATCTATTATTGTTTGAATTTATGTACATATGTATGTATTTATAAACTTCTGTATACGCACAGGCGCACATTCGTATACGAACGTACAGAGGTATATATGCACACATATACATACATAAACGCGCTTACACAAGCACATGTACACTGATGTCTTTTTGTTATTAATAAACTTGTGATTAAAGGTTAAATTTACTTTTTCCTATTTTTAGGTCATTAATTATGTTTGCTTGGGTTTATAAAATGTATTCTTTGTTGCTTGAATCTATCTATCTCTTTCTCTCTCTATCTCTCTCTCGCTATCTATCTATCTATCTATCTATATATATATATATATATATATATATATATATATATATATACCTATATAGTCCCGCACGTATGCTGCACGCAAATATGCATTAACACACACACACACACACACACACACATATATATATATATATATATATATATATATATATATATATATATATATATATGTGTGTGTGTGTGTGTGTGTGTGTGTGCGCGAACGCGTGTGTATGTGTGCCTGTATGTGTTAATAAATATACATTTTTTTACTCATCGGTTGCACAATGCGAAAGATCTTGCATTGTAAAACATTTACATAAGATTAAGAGTGATATTCGACGAATGGGATGGACGTTTTTTTTCATATAACTCATTAACGAATGCAACGATGAAAGCGCACCTGAAGTTTGCGCTGTGTATGAAACTGCGAGTGCTATCGTGCTATCGGCGAGGAAAATGTTTATTTATTAATATATAATCTATACCTCTGTTAAATTACATTGAACGTTTTTATTAACAGAAAGAGAATGATACTGTATAATAGAGAGAGATATAGAGAAGGATAGGGAGAGGGACGACCCAGTGTCAAAGATTTTGTCAGACCATGGTTCAAGTAACTAGAAAAACTAAAGGGCAATCTTGAAGTGGCTGAGGTACCAAGTAAGTCCTTTAAGCCTAGGTTCGAAAAAATACAAAACGAGAGATAGACAGATAGATAGAAAAACAGAGAGAGAGAGAGAGAGAGAGAAAGAAAGAAAGAGACCAAAAGGTACTGAATAAAAAGAGACACGAACGAAAATTACAGATATGAGATATTGAATGCGAAATAGACATGGACAATTTGAAAAAGATTGATGAGTGGAAAAAGAATTAGATAAAGAATTGTGCTTAAATGAAATGGACAAAGAGGAAATCAGAGATAGAAGCAGAAATAAATAGTTAATCGATAAAATGGGGTACATATTACACATAAACATTGTCACTGATAAAACGACAAGGATCGAACTCATTACACTCGCGAATTACAAGCTCGGTGTACATCTAAAGGTAGACGCTAATGCTGAATTAATAAATGCAAAGTGTAAAAGGTAAACCGATTTATGACAAACCTACGCTTTCGAAAGTTGTATCTTAATGAAAATGATATTCGAATCCATTTGTAATTCTATGGACCTCTCCATGAATCTCTGGATGCTTGCAAAATTTAATAGCGAGAGTCCTAAAACAACATAGTTTCCAATTGTGAGAATTTCATCCAATCTTCTTTGTTTTCACTTGCCGACAGCTGAGACTGTATTTGGGTTTCGAATCAATTGTTGGTAAACACCGGAAGTCAAAGTCGGATATTCTAGGGTGACATGCGTGGTTATGCATTCAATTAGAGGATGACGCCATTTGCTTAACTTCGGCCTTCGACCAGAAGCGCTAAAAACCAAATAAAATCAAATAAGACCAAAAGAAAAAAAAAACGATAAGTAAGAAGAAGGAACAGACGAAGGAATGTAAAGAAAGAAAGAGCTCAATTAGAAAATTATCTCGCAATTCTCTAGCGAATATTGTAACGGTTCAAACAGGCTTCCAGGATCATCTACCCAAATTAACTTTGGATATTTTGACGTCGACAGATCCACTTAAAAAATAGTTGAAGTAAGTGAGTAAATCGCGTAAGCGGCAACATATACAATGCATTTTATTCACTGTTCATTTTATATATATATATATATATATATATATATATATATATATATATATATATATTGATTTAAATATAAGGATCATATTACCCATTGTTTTGATAAAATAGTTACAAAAGTATCTCGTTTAAGAAAAAAGGGGGATTTAAGACTCCTTCGGCCGACACTTCTTCAGAAAAATAATTGTCAGCAGAATAAAACAAAGAAGTTGATGAGAAAAATTATTATCAACGATCAATAGATTACCAAGATACCAAAATGTAATAAAAGGGGGAAAATTAAAAGAAGAGGAAAAAAACAAACCTTATAAATACTAAATATTTTCTAGGTTAAGCAGTAATCTCCCTAAATAGGACCAACCTGAATTTCCTCTCCCTCTATCTACACAGGGTAGGACGACGTTGCATATTAATAATAATAGACTCCAAGATATCTAAATAGAGCCTCGTCCTGACCCTGCGTATGTCAGAAAAGAAATCGGAAGAATAATTCGTCCCGCAATCGACAGAATTTAAAAAGTGTTCACCAATCGCAGATCATGAGTCTGCGAACACCCGGATGTAATTGGTTCGTGCCTACGCACTTTACCTGGAACATGCTGGGCGATCCTCACCTCTAATCGTTGGATGGTATATATATATATATATATATATATATATATATATATATATATATATATATATACCGGGTGTAACACCAAAATTGACCAAATCGTGTAACAGCATAATTATGCATCTCAGAAAATGTTTAATAAGCAGTAATGGTATCAACATTCATACTCTGGCTTCCATCTTTAATATCCATTCAAGAACTACCAACAGAACGGTGGATAAGTTTAAGAAATAGGGAACAAAAGAGAGGAAAATTGAATCAGGAGGTCACAACAGGAAGCGCGAGCATCGCTTCAACTTAGCGCTAAATAGATCAAATTCATAAGACGTTTGGCACGTGAAACAGGAGTTTCAGCTATGACAGTCCAAAGATCAGTGAAAAAAGTTATGAAAATGAAATCGTACCTGAAATATGTGAGGCACCTTGCAACTCCAGGATAGAAAGTTAGATGGTTAGAGAGTACGAAGATCATCTTGAATAAGTTGTAAAATGATCCTGGAATATATATATATATATATATATATATATATATATATATATATGTGTGTGTGTGTGTGTATTGGAACTTTATTTCAATCTTTCATGAGCTTCCGATCTTTAGCTATGATTAATTAATGATGAACATGTCATTTTCTTTCATGATCGATTTCATCACGATTCTTCAGTTAAGCTTGGAGAGTAATTATACATTCTTATTGTTCAAAGTAGAGTCCAATGCTGTAATAAAGATGTCGGAGAATTACAGTATGATATCTTTAATCATTTCTAAGATACAATGATTCAGTGCTTAATTAAACAATTGGGCAATTTTGCTGTTACACAATTCGGACAATTTTACTGTTACATAATAACTGCATAGAAAAGTGTTCAGTCTCGAATGGTGACATTTGTTTTTTATTTGTCAATACTTTGTTTTCATTAATCTTATTTTAATTCAATTTTTATAATAATTTCTTCAAACTTCTGAGAATAACTTTGCTCGCTCCAAAACCCAAGAAAATAATCAACGCAAACACGTGTACTCACACACTACACACGTACACTGATATACATGTGTGTCCAATCGGCAATCTGCCTCAGTTCTTGTTTTATATGTACTTAAGTTAGTTTTTGTGCGTGTATTGTTATCCATGAACATATTTATGCCTATTTTCCATGTCTGGGTATGGTTGTTTGCTTCAGTACATAGGTATATAAATTCTTCAACAGAATCCTGCATATATGGACACATGCCTACATAGTTTTCCATACAATGGGAATTCATGTTTATATCTAAAAATATTTAAGAACAGAAAAGAATATATAGTATTCTTATAAAATTCTTATATTTACATCACCTACTTATATCTACACACGAATATTTATTTTTACATATACATACACATCTCACTAATAATCACAAGCGCACACAAACTTACACGTGGGAGTCTTTTCTTACGCTAATAAGAATATTTACATATATTTTTTATGTCTGAATGTTTTTCTTAATTTGAATAGTTTTTAAAGGCAAAGTTATTAGTGAATATCGAATAATTGTGTGATGTGTATAAGTTTTTTTTTTAAATTCACTCTAGGCTTCGTGGGTTGAAAGTAAAAAAAAACCGTTTTCTGTGTCGTTTCGTTTTGTTTAGAACGATTTGTTTAGAAACGATATACAATCTAAATTGGCTGGATTTTTCCAAAAATGATTTTTATGTTTGTTTGTGTATAAGCTTCTTTGTTTATTTGTTGAAGAACACGAACAAAAAGAGAAAAAGAAAGACGAAGGAAATGAGAGAAGCTTTATTTAAATGGATGTCGCTTCGATGTTGATGCCGATTAGTATGTTGCCGAAACGAGGAAGAACGACAAACAGAATCGAAGTCGGGAATGTAGAGAGCATTTTTAAATGATGATAAATTGATGAATCGTTCAGAAGAGGCTGTGATTGAAGATGAAAAATCAAATTAGAAAATGATTAGTCATTAAGGAAGAAGAAGAAATAAAGGAGAGGAAGTATTAGTGAGAAAATGAATCAATGAAAGAGAGAGAGAGAGAGAGAGAGAGAGGAATGATCGATGAAAAAAATGAAGAAAAAAAGATGTAAAGAGACTGCGAGAGTAAGAACAATGAAAGACAGGAAGAAGTAGGAGAGAAAAGTGTCGTTGGAAGACAAGAAGAAGACGAGAGTAAACAGTAATGAGAGAGAGGAAGAAGCAGATAATGTGACATTGAAAGCATCGATACAAGAAGAAGAAGAAGAAAGTATAAAGGAAAGAGAAAAAGAACGAATGAAAAAGAATAAAGGCATGAATAAAATAATTAAAATCAGGAAATCAAAATCAATGGAGAGATGAAGTGAAATAATGATGGAATAATTGAAATAATAAGCGAAAGAATCCCGAATGAAATCAAAGGAAAAAGAAAAAAGGATGAAAGAAAAATAAAGAATTTTCATTGAATGAAAGAAAAAAGAAATGATGAATAGAAAGAAAAAGACAAAAAAGTAAGGAGAAAGACACTGAAATAAATGAATAAATATGTATGAAAAATAAATAATGAATGAATGAAAGGAAAAAGAATGAATGAAATAAAATAAAAATACGGTTAAACGAAAGAATAAATATTAAGAAGAATGCAATGAATAAAGAATTAATGATGAAATGAAGGAATACATGAAAGTAAAAAAGAAAAATTAAATAAAACCTGTAGAAAAAAAAACAAGAAATTAACAAAGAATAAATAATAGAACGAAAAAAATGAAAAAAGCAAATAAATGATAATATGAAAGAAAAATTAAAAAGAAATAGATGTTCAATGAAATAGAAACTGAATATCTCAACGAATGACATAATAAATGAAAGAAAAACAATGAATGAGAAAGAGAAACACAAATAAGTGATTGAATGAATGAGAAAATAATAATAATAAATGGAATAATGAATGAATAAAATAAAGCATATAAAATATTAGGAAGATTGAAGAAATTATGAAAGGATGAGTGAATCAATAAAAGGGATGAAGAAATATTAGATGGAAGACATGGGAAACTGATGAAGAAATAAAAATTCTTAATCGAAAAATAATTAATGAAAATGGTGACTAAAAATAAATGATTGAAAAAATCAATGAAGTAATTAAATTATTCACGAAAGAAAGAGTGTGAGAATGAAACAGGAGTGAATATAAGAAATAAAGGAAATAATAGAATTTGAGGAAAAAGAAAGAATGATTTAATGATTTAAAACAAATGAAGGGAACAAGGAAAATAAAATAAAATAAAAAACAAAGATAATTCCTTGAATTATTTATATTATTTGAAAGAATGTACTCAAATAAATAATAATTCTTCAACGAAGAAATGTAGTCAGAAATCCTTCAGTATTTATATCGAGAGAAAAAAACGGTGGAAATCTTTCTAAGCGGGGGATATCCAAAAATGTAGAATGCTTTTAATATAGCGAATAGAATTAAAATGTTTATATGAGATTTTTGGCTTTTTAGGAGACTGAAGAAAATCTCCTGAAATGTAACATGAGTTACAGATAGTTAAAACCATAATCTAGACCATTTGTATATATAATCATTACACATTATTTTGAATCGGATCAGTGTGTAGTATCTGTCCAAGCCCACGTTCTTAAAACTTGAAATCAGCCTTGCTTTCACGATTCATAATAATATCAATTTCAGGGGAGTAAGATGGGAAGACAAAGTCTGTGAAATAGAAAAGGCAGGAGGCAAGACAGGTTTAGAAAAAAAAAATATATATATGCTGGGCTATCATCACCTCTAACCGTTAGATGGTATATATATATATATATATATATATATATATATATATATATATATATATATACCTAGTGTAACTCCAAAATTGGCCAAATCGTGTAACAGCATAATTATGCATCTCTAGCGATCTTGAAGTAAGAATCACCGAGAAAACCCTTTGATTCTTCAGTTAAAAAATGTTTTGTGTCAGTCCCACTGTCTTCCCAACTGAGCAATGGTGAGAGGAAAATATCATCCAGGCCTTCAGTAATGGTATCAACATTCATACTCTGGCTTCCATCTTCAAAGTTCATTCAAGAACTACCAAGAGAACGGTGAATAAGTTTAAAAAAGAGGGAACAGAAAAGAGGAAAATTGGATCAAGCGGTTACAACAGGAAGCACGAACATCACTTCAACTTTAGAGCTAAAGAGATCAAAGTCATAAGACGTTTGGCACGTGAATGAGAAGTTTCAGCTATGACAGTCCAAAGTAGGTCGTCAGAGCAGAGCCGTGAAAATATTTGTAGAAAAGACAGATGGAAGCTACAGCAAGTCTGTGAGGAAGTGACTGCAGAGGAGATGACAGATCAGGACCTAACATGTTGCATATCTGTCTGTGGATTTTGTCGAAGACCTCGAGACGAACAGCGGGAAGTAATTCAAAGACCTGAAAATATATATATATATATATATATATATATATATATATATATATATATATATATATATATATTGTAAATATTTGTAGAAGTTAATAATTATTGAATAAAACGTTCATTTCATCTTATTTCATTCTTGAAATTATCATACAGTGATTTAGTATTTGATATTGTGTAAGGTAAAAAAATAAATTCTAGAATAAGTTATAATATGAGAAGTTTAGTGTGTGTAACGTTTCATCCACCGGAAATGTAACAATTGTCTCTCTAGAAAAATGATGGGTGTGTAACGAATCTTCAACCGGAAGTACGTGTCTGTGTAATGATATTCCTACTGGAAGAGTATGATTGAGGATATTTCTTCTGACAAAATTAAAAAAAAAAAAAGAAGAAAAAAAAAAGTCGAGTTGACATAACAATTTTTCCACCGGAAACAATGTTTCTACCACCGGAAATTTGAAGTGGAACAAAACACGCACGGGAAGAGTGTGTGGGCTGAATGATTCTCCTTCTGGAACGGCGAACTGTATGTATCAGTCTCTTCCAATGGATGAGCGAGTAGATGTAACGATTCTCTTACTAGAAGTGAGTCGGGCTATCGGCTTTCACGCCCGGGATGTGAGTGTCCCTAACGATTATCCCAATGGAGAAAAAAAAAAAAAAACGAAACGGCGAATTAATTTCGGACGAATTAATTTCGATTTCGTCTTGATAAATTCTTTTTTCCAACAAAGTGGGCAATAGAGAGTTTTGCAAATTGTGAAGGACTATTGTATTGTATGAACATACTCTTCACTTTCAGAGGCTTCTTGGTTGTGACCTGCGCGACTAAAGAGAAAATCTATCTATCTATCTATCTATCTATCTATCTATCTATCTATCTATCTATTAGGATATTCATAGCCTTAATGTATAAACATACTGTTCACTTTAAGAAGCTTCTTGGTTGTGAGCTGCGCGACCAAAGAGAAATACTATCTATCTATCTATCTATCTATCTATCTATCTATCTATCTATCTATCTGTTTGTTTATAAGTGCAGTCATAGCCTTATGATAGAGAATTCTGGTTTTTTTTCGTTGCTGATAAAAAAAAAAAATGTATATAATATGAACGGTATTGCCGTAATTTTAAGTCGGTTACTGAGTGACTTTTGAATATCCTTCTCTTTATGAGGGAATGTGTATACTTGTGTATAGGTGTAAGGATATATTCGTATGCGTGTCCGTGTAAGCGATTGGAGTTGTTTATTTTTAATATTCATAGCCATGAGTGTCTGTATTTAACTAATTTCAGTGTAAGCTTGTGGATGGACGCATTTATGTTCGTGTCCATACGGCACTGAGTGTTGTGGGTTTTGTTATTATTTGTATTATTTGTATATGTGCATATGTGTATGTTTAAATATGCGTATGTATGTTTTTGTATAAGAAGGGCTCTATTCGTGTGTATAGATGCAGGTGTATTTACGATGTTGCATCAGTAATTTTGCAACCTAACACGTATTTTTTATATGAACTTTTCTCATACTATTGTTTACGCTACAAAAGGCCTAAAAGCCCCTCAACATAGAGAGTTACTGAATGATGTTGTTTTATGAACGTAAGAGAAGGCGGTAAGAAGTGCGCATTATGAGGGCTCATGGGATAAATAGCACTTGACCGGAGATTTGAAGAGGTTAAAATTGCTGTGATCAGGAAAGGTTCCTCTTGGGAGTCTGCTCCTCGAAGTAATGGCACCCAGGAAGAGTTTATTCGAAGGGAACTTCCTCTTTACCAATGGGATACGAAGGGAATGGGGAGGGATGATTGTCCTTGCGTACATGACATGGCAGTTCTTAGCTATAAAGGTCTGAACTGGTGGCACTAAGGAATGTAGTTAAGCGTAACATATTCTATGGAAACAGCGATGGAATAGCGAGGCGCATGCGACTTTTCGTTTGTGAGAAAGGGGTTGTAGTGTGGAAAATAATCAATTATATTTTACATACCGTAATTCCCCCTGTATAATACGCATTTTTTCTAAAAAGTAATAAGTAAAATTAGGGGTGCGTATTAAGCACAGCTACAAAAATAAAAATCTTTAACAAATGGCCGTTTCATAGGTCGATTTCAGTTGCGACTCCCCCCAAACATACGACAATTAAACTCTAATATTCGGCGATTGTGACCCCATAAGGATGTCAGATACAATCATATGTACCTAACAACGCTTACAAAAGTAAAATAAAATAAGAATTATCAAAAAACGGAATTAGATTAATATTATTCTTTTTAAAACCATTTTCTTTTTAAATATGAATAGGAAACGCTAGCCGTAATGAAATTGGATAGGTTCAATTCATAGAGTTTGCTTACCAAACAAGGGGTGCGTATGAGCAGAAGACTTTTCCCACACTTTCAGCACACTTTTAGGGATGCTTGTTATGGATGAAGGCGTATTATACATGAGGATTTACGGTAATATTAAATATATGGATGAAGTCAAGGGATGAAATTATATGGCTAAATAAATATTTTATTCTCATAAAATAAAAATACTTTTTAAGTTTCTGATTTCTTCATGTTACACACATTATTTACATTATTCGGACTGTTATCCTCATCTTTATTGTCATATTCACATCGTTTTGGCCGTTGTACACTCCGGCCTAGAGTTGATTTGAATTTCGAACCGAACCTTTTATTAAGTCAACCGGGGTAGATTGTTCAAGTTCTACGTGCCATGCCTCTTTCAGATGTCTCAGTTATTTCCTTCAACTCCGTTGGACGAAATAAAGGGTTCGGTTCGAAATTCCAATCACCTGATGAAGGTCAGAGCGTACAGCGACCGAAACGTTGTGAATATGGCAATGAAGATTAGGATAACAGTCCGAATAATGTAAATAATATAAGTAATCACAATATCTACTCAGAGATATATAGACAATAATTCATGTTATTTATATTTATCTATTAAACTTGTTTATGTGGGTTGATATATTGTGTTTATGATTGTATGCTATTGGACACATGTGCGCTTGTGTCTATATATATTTATATATAATTGATTTCGGTATAAATGAGATTCCATACACAAAGATATGACTAAAGACTGTGTGTACGCTATCCCGTGCAGCTGCGGAAAGAAATATAAAGGGGAGACAGGCAGCCCTCTTAAGGTAAGGCTTCAAGAACACGAGAAAGCTGTAAAATCAGGCGTAGCTGACCACTAATGGAGAAAAAGGGGAGAATACCACCCACTGTGGTATCAGATTGAGATCATAGACAAAGAACACCATTGTAAAATTCGTAAACTTAAGGAATCAGCACATATGGTAGGCCAGAAAAATCTCCTGAGCCGACCAAGCATAAAAATGAATACAATATAGGAACCAGTAATAAGGATTGCCAGAGAAAAGAGATAATAACAACAAAAATTGCAATATGAGCTCTGGTAAAAGCATGGATGATAACATAAAAATTGCAATATGAGCACTGGTAAAAATGGTTGCTGAGGCATTAGGTTTATAATACCCAGAAATTCATACACAGATGGTTAAAGGCGTTAGTTAGATCCAGTGACAGGACCCCAAGAATGTGAGTTCAATACCCGGTTAAGACAGTGGAGAATTTGGAGAGGGGAATTAACAGGAGGTAACTGATAACTGACATCCATTAAACATGGCACGTAGAACTAGAACAGTCTACCCCTGTGTGCGAAATAAAGGGTTCAGTTCGACATTTCAACAACCTGAAGAAGGCCGGAGCGTTGTAATAAAGACAAAGATGAGGACAATACTCCGAATAATGTAAATAGTGTACATGATACCTCATCTCAGAAATATAGACAGATACTGAACAGCCGAAAGGTTGTAATAAATAAGGCAACAAAGATGAGGACAATACTCCGAATAATGTAAATAGTGTACATAATACCTCATCTCAGAAATACAGACAGATACATCTTATATTAACATTCATATTAACATCTTTATTTAATTCAAAGAGTTATGTTTATGATTGTGTGCTTTTGGACACATCAGCGCTTGTGTCTCTATATATATTTATTGATTTCGCTATATATGAGATTCTTTACGTATTTCTTTTAATGTGCGCGTGCTTGTGTGTCTTTTTCGTTGATTTGTTTAGATCTTGCGTGCGTTTTTGTGTTTTCCGGGAGAAATTGTCCTTCGTCTCCGATCCAATTCTTTCCCTAAAAAAAAAATATTTCCTGAAACGAAAACAAAGCCCAAACCTTTGCTTGCATCGTTAAATTTGAATTATCTACTGAAAATTCATTTTTTCCCCTCTCTTTTATTACATTTATTCATAACACCGCTTTCAAAAGTGGGGCGATTTCCTTTTTTGTATTAAGTGAAGAATATGAAAGTTTTTTTTTTGTTTTTTGTTTTCATTTTTATTTTATTTTCGTTGTTTCCATTTCGTTTTTCTCCCCCAGTTTTTGAAAGAATATTTTTTTTTACTCGTTCGCAATTTAAAAATTACATTTAAGAAACAAAAACCAGTTGCGAAACGAATTATAAATCATTGCCGGCAAAAGTCTCCTTTGCATTTTCCCTTCTTAATTTTTTTCAGAGCTTGTAACTTTTATTTATTTGTATTATTTATTACGTGAACAGAAACAAGGGAATAATAATAATAATAATAATAATAATAATAATAATAATAATAATAATATGATTTAGAAATTCTATACTATTTTCCTTATGTATGCATTCATTATATTTCTCACCAGCAGAAACTGATGCTCACTATTGGAGAGTGAGTGACAACAAGTCTATTCAATATCTGTCTATATTTCTGAGATAAGGTATTATGTACATTATCTACATTATTCGGAATATTGTCCTCATCTTTGTCACCATATTTATTACAACGTTTCGGCCTTTGTACGCTCCGGCCTTCTTCAGGTGGTTGGGATGTCGAACTGAAGCCTTTATTTCAATCACTGGGGTAGACTGTTCTAGTTCCACGTGCCATGTTTAATGGCTGTCAATTGTCGGTTACCTCCTGTTAATTCCCCTCTCTAAGTTCTCCACTGTCTTAACCTTGATCTTGAGGAAATATGGCACAGTGGATAAAGGCGTTAGTTAGATCCAGTGACAAGACCCAAAGAGTGTGAGTTCAATACCCGGCTAAGGCAGCGGAGGGAAATTAACAGGAGATAACTGATAATTGACATCCATTAAACATGGCACGTGGAACTAGAACAATCTACCCCAGTGAGCGAAATAAAGGGTTCAATTCGACATTCCATCCACCTGAAGAAAGCATGACCGTACAACGGCCTAAACATTGTAATAAATATGGCGATAAAGATGAGGACAATAGTCCGAATGATGTAAATAAAGTCTATTCAAATTTCTAGTACCCTCCTCAGTATTAATATCTTACCTTTTTTCATCAATGTTTTGTCTTAATGCTCTTGATCTCTCCTCAAATTTCCTGTTTTCTTTGCTTTTCTGTAATCCGTTTTAGAATCTTTTATAGTACTCTAAGATTTGCACATCTGTTACCTTAAAGGGGAAGCATTTTTCCTTCTTGTTCATAATAATTACATGTTACTTTCTGCCTTGGATTGGGTGATAGATTTGATTCTGTATTTCTAAAGGATTTCGTAATTTTTTTATCTTTAAATTCTTTATTAATATAGTTATTTTTATTGAGGTTGTCATTGCGTTTATCTTTTGCTTTATGTCGTCCGAGTTTCACCCAAGGCTCAACCAGAGACTTCAGGAGAGAAGAAGTGTTTGTATAAGGAGATAAACATTTTGTAAACCCAAAAATATTTTTGCTGTTCTATATAAATACATGTTACAAAATAAAATCCTTACATTTGCTTTGATAAAGTCCATCAGTGAATGAAACACGTCGGCAAAGATAACTTTTCCTTTTGTTTTTATTTGTATCAGAAGCTGTAAAAAGTTTCTTTCATGAAATCGGAGAGAAAAAAAAAGTCAAATGAGTCACACTGTCTGGAGATAAATCTACGCAAGTTATGAGAAAACCCTTAAGTATTTTATTCTTACAATTTATATCTTTGAAGTGACAGGAATTTGAGCAACATCGGTTTAGTCCGTTTCACATCATTCCCAAAGCACCAATATCAGGTAATTTCGTTTTGAAATATCTCATTTTTTATCTAGTGGTCTCGTATTTACATAATTTCTCAAACGTTTTCAAAGTTGTGCTTTTATCGGCTGGGTCTACAATGTCAGAAGACATGTTTTCAATATGAGATTTCACAATTGTGACCGCTCGATTTGCATAAATTCCCTATTAGTTCGAACGCTTAATTTTCAGAGGATGGTAAACTCGTTTCTCTATTCACTTTACGTAGGGGAGAGGTTGAATCTGCTTCATATTGAGAAGTGGATGTCCTAAGAATCCCTACCAGGCCGTTGTAATAATTATGTTGGCGCCAGTCGGTCAAACCCAGATAGTATGTGCTCAATTTCCTTTGGATGTTCTCCACATACAAGGCCAGAACGCCTGCTGTTAATTTCAAGGACGTTAAGTTGGTAGTTTTAATTTACTGATCCCAGACAGTAATTATAAATTCTTCGTTTTCTGGATTGAAACCAGGGCCTGCCATCCAACGATGGGTAAGAATTTGATCTGTATAAGATCGATGACTCTGATAGGATTATTTGCTTAATTTATTTTCTATGGCTTATCAAGTCTTTGCCGTATATTTAAAGTCAAAAAATATTTTTTTCTATTTGTTTTGGAGATCATAATGGTTTTAGAGATACAAGTCTTACTAATTAACCCATAGCTGAGGGAGAAGACGTGAACATTTCTGAAAGCTATTTAGGCGTAAATGAATATAATGAAACCTACTGAAATTGGAATTATCATTTCTGAGCCATTATCCATTACATCAGCTGAACAGCCAAGTCTACATCACCTGATATTCCAGGCTGCTTTCATAGGATATTGGCAATGCAGATATTTTTCTACAATTTCTCCTGAGTGTTTTTTAGACTTTTTCTTTTTTTATGCATGTTTATGTGTTTTATAATGACTATTATTATATTGGTGTCATCCATTGTTATAATGAGTGGATATTCTATTTTTGACGAATGATACCAACAAGACTGCTCACAACTCAATAAACTTTCAGAGAATCTGCGCAGTTTAAATGATGGTAGGTTTTTCGAGGTCGATATTCTTAAACTCAATTCCAATTTTCCTTAATGGATCGTTTAAGTTTCAATGTGGTATTTAAAGGGTATCCATTACTGCAGGTTTTACTTCAACAGCCACCTTCCATAACTTCTTTAACTCCCTAGCAAGATCCTGGTATTTTTTAATTTATTTCAGCTCCTTTGTAGTTCACCCTTGTATAATATGGAACAATAAAATCAATGATTTGTCACTAGCTACGTTCCTTATCTATCAAAATAAGATCAGATCTCTGTGCTCCAGTGATATCTATCTATCTATCTATCTATCTATCTATCTATCTATCTATCTATCACAGTCTAATCGTTTCTATGAATCTATTTATCTATCTATCGCAATCTTTGACCCACCTTTATTCATATCTGTTCTTATCAGTATCTCTTTGCTTTATATCTCAGGGCAGATATGAGAAAAGTGGGATGATTTCTAAGGCATATCTATTTAATTCTCTGAATCCGGACATTTTTTAATGTGTGAATATGCAAAGACACATTTCTATAAGCGTCGGTGTAAATGTGCATATGTTACAGTGTGTGCATCCGTATTGATACTGATTAAACTTTTACATGTTCATCTAAGCAGGCATATGAGCAATTGTGAGCGAACGCACATACACACGTGCACAGAAACATACACCTGTAAGAAAGGATTGTTGAAATGTTATACAATATCTAATTTCCTATATGGTATTCAATACTTGTGAATTTCTTAATAGATGTAAAAGCGACTTGAAGAATCAGAGATGTGGTTCTCCCTATGAAGAGAATAACCTGATATGGGAAACGAGACAAATGAGGAATTTTGAAAGAAAATAGGAACTAAAAGTTATTGAAGTGATTTACTAAGCCAAGCTTAGATGTGACTTAATGGTGAAAGTAGGGGACACACAGCGAGGAACGAAATCACTATGTAGTTGTAATTAATATAGCTAGAGAAACTTGCTTACAATTACACAACGACGAAGTACTCAGTGATATAGTAAGCATAGCTTACATGGGGTACAAGGCAGAAATTATAGAGCGCCCAGTGAGAATCAAAATTACTACTCAGCCGTAGTTAATGTAATGTGACCAAGTCGAGGGCTCAAAAATGATTTATAAGCTTAGTTTAGATGTGGCACAAGGCCAAAAGTGTGGCGCTTCCATTGAGGATCAAATTCACTAATCAGTCGTAAATGATCTAACGAGACAAGCTTGCACCTCGTCGAAATTACCAAGCACAAATTATTTTAACTTATAGGTACAATCAGAATGTGACAGTCGAAATTTCGCGGTATATGAGGAAAGAATTTCTGTAGAATCTAACACCCACAAGTCCTATTGAAGTTAAGAGATGCAGGAGTGAAATAGCAAATAACAGATTTGTTGTGTTCACATGAACGGATGAGAGATTAAAAACAAGTGGGGATGGTGAAATAAAAAAGACAGTAGTTGTGGAGAGCCATAATCATATAGGTCCAGAAAAAAGAAAGGATTAGTAAGTGAAGAAAAATTTCACGCTTTAAAAGGTAGCATTAAAAGATTTCGCATTTCCTGAGTTTCGTCGTAAACCAGCGCCCTGCGTCGGTTGGCGGAAGTGCCTGTGGCGTAACTCTGTGTGTATTAACACTTTCAGCCCTGCGTTTCTGAACAATTGTAACCCTCCTACTTCATCTCCTGAGTCAAAATTCGCAAATAATTGGTATGTCATGTTACAAGTTACAAGGGTTTCCCCCACCCCCGTTCAACTGGTAGCTAAGAATTAAGTCATTTTTCTATACCACTATTCAACCAGTGGCTGGTTATTAAGTTATTTTTCTCTACCACCATAAAACCGGTGGCTGGGCATTAAGTCATTTTCCCCTACCACCGGTAAAGCGGTGGTCAAGGCTCAAATGTTTTCTTTTATGATGAGGGGTTTCTCTCTGAGTTTTTCTATTCATGAGTGTCTGTGTGTATCTATACGAGAAACGCTATATGTAACTCTATACCTTTGTAAGTCTCATGGATGTTTGCCTATAACATTTCATTTGTGTGTGTGAGTGAGTATGTGCGTGTGTGTGAGTGAGTATGTGCGTGTGTGTGAGTGAGTATGTGCGTGTGTGTATCAGCTCGCCTCCGTATGAATTCATTCTTTTTATATGCCTCTATATTCGAAACAAAGAAAAGAATACAAAAGTCTCTCAATATGGCAGTGAATTCTGAACAATCTCCTCACAGATAAAGAAGAGAATTGAAGCAACAGAAATGTAGTTCTGCAGAAGGATGCTGAGGATAATATGTGCTGATCATCGGAGCAACCATAAAGTTTCATTAAAAATTGAAAAAGCACTCTTACTGAAACACACTGAAAAAGCACGTTTATACTTAAAATCAGAAAGAGACACTTGAAATTGTTACGACCCATCTTGAGAAAAGAGAGCTTTGAAAGTTTGATACACACAAGAGAGATTGAAAGCAGGAGGGACAGAAGAAAACACCACATTATCTACCTAACGAGCTTGAGTAAACGGATGACAGGTCATAGTTTCGGAGAGATAACAAAAAGACAAAACTTACTAGGCGCTACAAAAAAAAAAAGAAAAATTGTGGAGAGGCATGATCGCCAACGGCCTGAAGAGATACAAAAACACTGAAAAAGATATACGCCTTCTCTGTACCCGTTCTCTGCATATATATATATATATATATATATATATATATATATATATATATATATATATATGTGTGTGTGTTTGTCTTGTGCTCCTAATATGTGCGTGCGTGCATGTGTAAATCATATGTGTGTAACATATACGTATGCGTGCGAGCCTGTGTGTATTTCATAGACTTGTATGAATGTGTGCATATATTCATGTATAAGCGCTTTCTACTATCTTCATCGCTGCAAAAGCAGTAAACTAATACATGAACTTTTTCCGGCTTTTTAACGTGGGCGATTGCACCTACAACCAGTTCAAGGACTCCTCACCAAAGATTTTATATGAATATATAGCACAGCGACAAACAGTGTTGTTTTTTTTTATCCATTCGAAAAGATCTATTTCTACCTATTCAGGTATTCCAGGTTTTTCATTTACGAGAGACATCTCACAGCAATTCTAGCTTTATCGTTTATTTTTCGTATTTTATTCGTATTTCTTCTAAAGTTGGCAGGTAGTATTCAACTACCTACTGATAGTAACCATGTTTGGTGGCTAAAGTAGCTGCAGTTTCATTTCTCTGCCTCTTATCGCTGTTGTAGATTAAGTAAAAACTTCTGCTTCTTGTAACTGACAAGTTCTGCCTTTATCACCGTCAACGGCATAATGCGCACTAACGTGATATAGTTCTCGCCAAAAATAGGGGTCATATTTATTTTCTTCTACTCGTATATAGCACACCAGTTATTCTGCTGGCGTGCTAGTCTCATCGGTGCTGTAGAATCAACGAGATTCTGCTGGTTCCCTTTCTAGATCGCCTGGCAAAAATTCAAAGATGGTTACCACTGATCAGAAGATGTTTTTGTATCCCGGTATGATTTTTATATAGATTTCTCTTCTCTTAGACAGAATGCCATAACAACGGCTAAGGGAAGCTAATCTACCGCACTTTTCACCGGAAGTCAGCGGCGATTTGAGTTGAACTGACTTCACGGGCTTATGAGATTTATATAACCGATTTAAGCTTACGACACCTAGTATTCCCAAGTGGTCTCAAGTACTATCCAGGCTCAACACTGTTTAATTTGGTTGATCGGATGAGAGCCGAAGTATTCAATGCGATTAGGCTGATATCATAACTGATATCATTTGATTTTAATTCAGAAAATGACAACATGATCTTCGCACATTTTCAGCGGTAAATTCATCTACTTATAGAATTTGATGTCAGTAACCAAATATAAGATTGTCTAACACCTTATTTCTAGATATACCTCTCTGATTTTATTCATATATATATTCATTTCAATGTTTTTTTTTCTTTACGGCATATCAACATCAATGGTTTATTTAATGCCAACTAAAGTTTTACTGTTGGTAATATTTTTGTTCAAAAATGTATTGCTCGATATATATATATATATATATATATATATATATATATATATATATATATATATATATTCAAAAATGTATTGATAGTAATATTTTGTTTTCAAAAATGTATTGTTGGTAATATTTTGTTTTCAAAATGTTTTTTTCAAAACTTCATTGCTGGTTAAAATTTTTTGCAAAAATGTATTGCTGGTATTAAAACCGATATTTACACTTTCATAGAGCTTTGACCCCTTTTGTGGGTGTTAACTATTTGCCCATAGGAGGGACCCTAACAGGTGCTTCAACCCCTGATCAGGATAGATCTGGGAACATCAGCAGTTAAGAGGTGGTTCCACGCTCCTCAAAACTTCCTGACCAGATGCCTTGCTGCCGGATATAGTTTATCATCTTGCCCAGGACGCGGATGTAGTTTATCACCTTACCCAGGACGCGGGTGTAGTTCATCATCTTACCCAGGACGCGGATTTAGTTTATCATCTTACCCATTACGCCGATGTAGTTTATCGTCTTACCATGGACGCTATCTACTCAAATTAGCTTAGTATGTTTTAAAGCATAATAGATATGAAATATTTGGTGAGAAGAATTGTGTTGCGTCGATTATCCGTTGATGTACGTACATTAGCTGCAAAAAGCAGGATTGCAAGTTTATATCAGTACAATAAAGAAAACTCATTAAACAATGAAATGCCTCTATATTTTTGGAAGATCAAATTAGTCGAAAATAATAGAATACTATACTAATGAATTCTATTGTGCCGCAAATCCACAAATAAGGTAGTTGTTGTAGAATGTACTCATTAAGTAGGAAGGGTTTCGTCGACTGGCTGTTAATTATTACTCCCGGAATGGTTTTAATTAGTTCGTCTGCATTGTCGTGTTTTTTATTATTTCCGTGATCGGTCTTTATCACTTATATATCGCTTTCATGACGTGGGAGACCACGACATTTCGCCTCTTCCATCTGTTGTTTTCAGAAATATGTGTTCGATTACGTCTTGGTCTTTCTGGTACTTGCCTCGTCATCTATTTGTTCAGATAATTTTTCCTCTCCTTCTCTTGGCTTTGATGAGCTATGTAAGTATTGGATTCTCTAAGCCATCCTTCTTGATCCTGTGTTTCAGTAACGATATTTATTTTCGCATTCAATGAGACTTTATCCTTGGAACTTATAATGGCTTTCAAGTTCCCTCGGCCTATTTAGTCGTTTCAAGAAATGATAGACTCCTTCAGCTTTAATCTTTTTGCGAGTTAAGAAGAAGAAGAAGAAGAAGAAGAAGAAGAAGAAGAAGAAGAAGAAGAAGAAGAAGGGAGTGATGGAAGATGTCTAGTGAATACAAAAGGAAAAAAAAAAGAAAGAAAGCGACCGAATAAGAGGAAAAATAAGGAAGTTATGCAATAAACATTTCTTCTTTTTTCTCCAATGGCTTCCTTCTTTTTCATACAACCTTTCTCACTTTCTTCTTTTTCAAAGAGGAAAACTGTTGAAAAAATCAGTGAAAATGACATTGTTAAATGTGGTGCATGATATCAATGGTAGAGAAAGTGATAGGATATGAAGATTATAAAAATGAAGAACAAAGATTACTATTGACCGTTGACTTTAAAACACAAGCTTCAAGTGTAAAATGAAAGGCCAACGCGTGTGTTTGTTTCACGATGTGGCCATTCTGGTGAAAATGTTGTCTGAGTGGTAGTTTCCAGTAAAAAACACTTTCTCTCTTTTCTTTCGGTTATTCTTTTTAATATTCACACTTTTGTCTTTCTTTCGCTTGCTTTCTTTCCTTATAATTTCAGTTTCTTTTGTTTCCTAGTTCCGAAACAAAATGTCCCTTGAAATGGTTAAAATAGAATCAAGGAAAAAATTATTTTGCACATTTCAAATCCTAAAATCGCCAAAATTCTTTCTTCAAAAGAACAGAAAAATTAAAACAGAACAATAGACGAGCAATGAACGAAAAAATGAAAGAAAATGAAAAGGTTTCCAATAAAATATGATAATCCAAGACTCTATTGTTTCGAGATCAATTGCAGACTTTAATTTTCTATTGTTATTCGCCTTGAACCCCCGATGAGTATTGCTGGGGAACAAGTAACAATAAGTCACTTAAGATCTCCAGGACGCTCCTTAGAATTCTCATCCACTTCCACACTGTTATAATTAAAATTGTCTCAATTCTTCTATGATATTTTATTACATCCAGAGTCATTGTTCTCCCTCCTCTTATTAGGGATTCGATTTCACGTGTCTTGTAACCTTTTTCATTTATACTTGCTTTTCTCTTCTGTTTTTGGTTCTCTTATTGTTTATTAACAATACAGCATTTTATCGCATCTATTCCGATTCGCTCTAATTAATTACACTGGCCAAGACGATTGTATTGAAAAGTAACAATAAGATGAAAGTAAAGACTTTTCCTAAAATAAGGATGCAAATTCAGATCATTTAGCTCTATTGCTATTACAAATAATACTATATAGTCAACAAAGTTTATAGCGTAAAGAATAAGAGTTGTGATGATGACGCAGATTCGGACCGTTCTTCGTTGTTAGGTTCCGTGGTAGAATCGATTCATACGACGAAGATATATATATATATATATATATATATATATATATATATATATATATATATATATATGTATGTATGTGTGTTTGTGTGTGTATTTTGGAGAGAGAGAGAGAGAGAGAGAGAGAGAGCTGGTCTGAAGATCGCTTGAGGCGGTGGCTGACTCATAAAGACGTGTTGATACCTATGTCCACACTGTCTATATATACAAGTGCTCTATCTACAATCTTCTGCATTTTTATCGCATAGATACAGCAATTTCTAAACAATGCGTCTTAGTGCGTGTGTGTATTTTATAGTGTGTTTAATTTGTGTGTGTGTTTTTCCGTGCGTGTGTGTATTGTGTGCGCATGTGTTTGTGTATGTGTGTGTTTGTGTGCGCGTGTATGTTGTGTATGCATGTGTTTTTGTATGTGTGTGCGTGTTGTATGGCGAATTTGTGACTGTGGTTGTGTGTGTGGTGTGTGTGTGTGTGTGTGATGAGTATTGTGTTTGTGTTTGTGTGTGTTTTGTGAGTGTGTGCGTTTTTGTGTTTGTTCGTGTGCATGCGTGTGTGTTTGTGTGTGGGCATGGTGTGTGTATTTTTGTGCGTTGGCATGGACGTGTGTGTCTGTTTGTGCGTAATATCACTAATGGGTCTGTAAGTGAAAAGGTAGTATTTAATGCATTTTCTTTATCGTCGCTCATAAATTTCAACCTTCTTTGATCTCTCAGTTTTCCCCGTCGAATAAAGAGAAAGGAATAGAAAAAAAACAAACGAATATAGTTCCTGATGTGGCCTCAACATGTCACATATGCTAGAAGCAGGCCTTTTAATAATTATACTTTCATCAATTACACTCATAATGATTCGGCCATTGTACTCTCCGGTCATCTTCTGGTGTCTGCGGTCATACTTGGTTGACATCTTAGAATTATGAAATGAACCAACACTGATAAATTGTTCTCAGTCAGCTTTCCATGCTTATGGGATATTTCGTATCAGGCAATACTCTCCAGCCATTGTGCATATCGTCAACTGTAACAGAATACTTGATTTTTCTACATTAGGGATTGAAATGTACATACATATACAAAAAACCCCCAAAAAACAAAAACAATAAAAAACATATCTGCTTTAATTCGTTTGGTGATTTGCAGGTAGTGCCACGGAATTCCTCATGAAATATGGAATCGGTGAGCCAAGTTAAGATTACGGGCTGGTCTGTTCTCTTTTGCATAAATTATCATGGAAAAGGCATGAACCAGGCTCTTCCATTCTCTACTATGTATTAAATAGCAAAGTAGATAATGTCCTCTAGCGTTAAGTGGCAGTTAGTCTAAGATGAGGAAAACACTGAATTCTTTCTATATTTTCTGAGAATAAATATCAATTCAAAAATAATAAAGAAAATGAATTTTAGGAGAGCCATGATCGCGCACAAACTAAAACCACCAAATAACGACATTAAAAAAAAGATTATGTGTCTCTGAGATAATTATATTGTATAATTTTAGAATTTTAAGAGTTATATGTGTTCTCTAAGTAGGGAATCTTTTGACTGTCATTTATTTTTTCAAATATTATTTTCAGCCAATGTAAGACCCAAGAGTCACTCAAGATAGCTTAGTGTCTGAGGTTATTGCAAGTGCCTAAATGTTGGAATTAAGAAATGGAATTTTATGAGGGTAGATAATGACATACGATAGACAGGAAAGGTAACAATTGTCGTGATCATGGACTGTTCTAGGAAAGAAGCTGTTTGTTTGGAACTTCCTCTTTACTAATGGAATGCGAAGGGAATTTGGCTGAATCTCCCCTCTACGTGGAATGGTGGGTGCTAGTTGTAAAGTTTTGAAATATTGGGATATGGTATGTAGACCGTTTGAAGGTTTGCTATGGAAACAACGATAGAATAACGAGAAGCTTACGACGTTTCATCTGTGGGAAAGGGATTGCAGAGGGAAATACATTTATGACCTACAAGACCGCGTAATCGCTTTTGTGGGAGTGAGGATTGTTTCGGACCAGCTCATGTGTTCCTGTCATTCTTCTTACTCATGTCATACGACGGAAATTGGTGTGATTCACCGTCGTACCTCCGACAGTATCTGCTCAGATCGATCTCTCGTTAATCTTGTGCCTGACCACTTTCAGGATGTTCGCACTCTGGGGTTTGGTGGCTAGTTCCACAAGGGCATCTTACCGATTAATGTCCTTTGCTAGACTAGAATTATCTATCTTTATGCTATCGATTACTTTGTTGATTCATTCTGTTTAGTGTCATATCAGCGTCTATAGGTTATTTAATGCCGAAATCGAAATACTTTGAACGTTAATTTTTGCATCATAAAGGTATACAAATGATACTATCTTTTATTCATTCACAAATTTTTTTGCGTTTGAGTTACAATGTCTATTTCTCGCTGATTTACATATTATGGACACGTTCTGTTTAGCCAATAGGCAGCTATTTCTGCTCTTTCATATTATTTTAAAAACGTTATAGCGATGATAGAATCAAATCAATTTATAGAATAAGAAGAATAATAGAAATCAATCAATTATCAATCGATTTTATGCTGCATATATTTAAATTGACTGCCTGCTTTGGCGTTTTTGTTTTCTTATTAAAATTCGAAATTCAGTCTCGTAATTCAGAAATTTAAACCATTCTTTTTCTGTCGCAGATCACGCGATCAGAATTTTAATTGTGTCAGGCATACAATGAGAATTTTTTGTAGCTTACTGAACTGGTGCTTTTGTTATTTTACTTTAAACATATACACACATATAGAACGTAGTTGGTTTGCTATGTATAAACAAATCTTTTCAATGGCTTACTCTTTACTTATTTGTGGCAAACATAACAATTCTTTTAAATTTCGCTACAACCTTTTAAAAGCATGTTATTTTAACATAAGACAACATAAAGTCACACTACACATGCAAAAATACATACAGAATCAAAACATTTTCTTTTACAATGATGTTCACAAGGCCAAAAAAAAACACGATATAGAAGATTATAGAGTAAGAGACATAGTTTATAGTGATATGAGTGGAAGATAACCGTTAAACCTAGACGTAATCAGATTAAGTTTGTTGTTATCGGGTAAGCAACTACATGGGAGTCGGTTCTACAAAGCCAAGGTTCATGGGTTTTAACTGCTCGAGTGGAATTTATATTTCACCAATTAAATACGAAACGTGGTTCGCTACATGGGTGTGGCACAGTGGTTCTTAGAAGTGTAGGTTAGAACTGGTGGAACTAAGGAATATAATTCGTTTGAACACTTTCTATGGAAATAACGACAGAGTAGCGAGATGCTTGCAAGGTTTCGTTTGTGTGGAAAGAGATTGTAGGGTGGAAAATAATTCAATACACACATGGACGTAAAGAAGCTTTTGAACTCTATCGAAACAGGAAAGTGAAAACTAAACAGTTTTTGCAAATATATGGAAATAGTTCTTCATTTTAGACCTGGTGTGGCTCTTGTAAATGTAGAGGGTGGCAGGAGGTGTGAGGTACTTACTAGAGTGGTACAGAGAATCAACCAAGACATTTAGTCATGGATCGTACGTATGAGTTCAAATTGAGGTCTGGGTTGAATTTAAGTTTCAAGAGGCGCTCAAGGCATAGGGCCTCTCTGAGAAAACACACGTTCATCGCGATCTTTGAAAATACAGGGTTTCCTTGGTGATGATGGAACAGTTTGGGTTTTTAGGCATTGAATGTGGCCTGCCAGGTTTTTTCTTCTGTCGAGCTGTTAAAGCTAGGCCAGAGAAGAGATCAGCTGGCAGACTTTGGTCATCAAGATGGACAGCTATACGTCGACATATCGCAGAGAAATGTGCGAAAGGCTCACTACAGCGATAATGTATACTTGTTTCTCGTTGATAAGATTTGTCTGAAGAAATCATCTGTAGTTCAGTTAATTATGTGCCAGATTTTTCCCCGCTGTATGTTGCCACTTCTTTCTAGAAGAAGGCTATAGAATCCAGTTTGTCCTGTTATTTACCCATAGCTGGGGGGGAAGAAGAGGATTCATACCTTTCCCAAGGGTATCAGCACTTAAGTGAATGTAATAGATTTAACAGGATTTCGAACCCGGCTCTCTGATTCCTCAAACGAATATTTTAAGCGGATCGGATGTTAAAATGAAATTATCCCGTAGACGCCTAGTTGAGTATAGTGTCACTGCCTCATTTCGGGTGGTTTTGCTGTCGGGGTTTCCGTAACAAGTGTTGTTTTTTCTAAGTTGGATTTGCTAGGGTCAAACCGAAATGGTTTTAAATTTATCGTTCTTCTCCATGGAAACTGAGTGCCACGCACAGCCAGAAATCCCAGTTCTACCCTACTATTAAGTCTTAGCTTTTTCAAAGTGTGGCACCATGCATAAGTTGGCAGGCTGAAAGGAAATATTCATAAATATATGATTTGTTTTTTACGGTTTGTCAACCATTTGATAATTATTTAGAGCTGAAAAATATCTGGGTTTTGAGAATAATTCTTTAATTGCGTTCAAGCGATCTGGGAGAAAGAAAGAGAAGAAGAAGAAAAAGAAAGAAATACGAAAACCAGGTCATAAGTGAACACACACACACTCGATTGATACATAACAGATGTTGGAAGGTATCCCGGTCGGGCACCTGACCTACTTCCGTGTCCACGAAAAATGGAAGTTTGTTATCAATTGGTTGGAGAAACGAATTTTAGGGACAATGAAAAAAATATTGATAAGTAACAAATGAAAAGGGTGTCATTGAGATGATAGTAAAAGTCTAAGGGGATGGGAGAAGTGTATCTAAGGATATGAAAACAAACCATTAATACGAAAACCCAGACAATTTCTAGAGTTGGAAAAAGCCACCCAAGGTGATGTCGCTTTTTTGAGATAATACAGATTTTTATTATCGGCCGGAGGAGAATGAAATATTTTTGTTGCGTTCAGAGAAACGCCAACAGGTCTGAGAAATCCCTTTCTTAGATCGTATCCAATTAGCGATAAACTGTTTGACAAATGCCGCGTGTAAAAGAAACCGAGAGCGTCATTTCGGTCACGTACGAAAAGGGCAATTTAAATTTTTGTTTCTTTAAGCAAGGTGTTTCTTCCCCCAGAACAAAGCCACGGATTGTCCACGCCCGATTAAAGACGTCACGAAGGAAGGAGGAAAGATACCGACCAGAGCCTCATTGGCCGAAGGCGGTCACATAATACATGAGGGAGGAGGAGAGACAACCGACCAGGACCCCATTGACCGAGAGCGGTCACATGACGTGCGAGGGAGGAGGAAAGATGCCCGACCAGGACCCCATTGGCCGAGAGCGGTCACATGACATACGAAGGAGCGGGGAAGCGGGTATACGCCCCCCAGAGGCACAGTAAGGGAGTAGGAGTGAAAGTAAGTTACCGAAAATGGAAAATCCCTAATCAGAATTAATAAGTGTGGATACGTATTTAGAATTATCAAAAAAAAAACCCCTGACGCCGCACTTAAACATTTGCTCTCTGGCCTGCCAGTACTGATACGACCACCATTTGATAAATGCGTTTTCTTTTCCTTAATAACGATTTTGAAAATCATTCTTTTTGCTCTGGTTGTCGAAATCATAAAGTATTATTATTATTATTATTATTATTATTATTATTATTATTATTATTGTGGTGGAATGGGTAGCGAGCAGGGACAACAAATGGAATAGCAGTGTTCAAATTCAAATTAAGTTTCGTCACGTTACTTTAACGCAAATAAAATTGGAAAAGGAATGAATACGTGCCTTCTCCTCTCCAGATATGGGTTAAATAATTGGCAGACTGGGATCTTCGTCCTTGGTTTTCAACAAGGTTAGAAGCAGAACAATTGAATCCAAAACCCTTACGAAGCCGGAGCGAATAACACGCAGGTAAAGAAGTGTTGAATATCAACTGCAACTTCTTCTAAATCTGTAGCAGTAGTATGTGGTGGCCTTTGCTGAATTCAAAGCCTGTTCAAAACTTCATATTCCCTTCCATTAATCTAAAGGAGGTCACCTCTTCTGTGGTCTATCCCATTATTTTTTTAAAGATTCTGTACTTATTTTTCCATGAAATAAATCTTTTTAACTTTAAGCAATCCCAGCAGTCGATTTTTTATGACTTATAGCGGATTCAGTTAGCTCTTAATCTCATATAAAGATATACAAAATGACAAAAACAAATTCAACTAAAATCAACTGCAGAATTTATAAACTAAAATAAACTCAAAAATAGCCCCTCTAATGAAGCGTGCCATTTCGTACATTTCATGTCTACATTTTTTCCATTTTGCTATAATCTCTTATTCAAAGCGTTAATCCCTGACGATAGCTATAGAAATATAATTCGCTCAAAGGATCTCGATGGAAAAATAAGTCGATCTATTAATAATAAGGGTGTTAGACTGACGCTTGGTAATGGAGATTGGTTGAAGACCATATCGAGGCTGTCCGGAAATGATTTTTCTTTACGTTATTACACAAGCAGGAAATTTGAAAGAAGCTGTAATGGAAGGAGAAAGAGAAAGGAAAATTCATATTCAAAATGGCGAACGTCTTTGTCATCTTGGCTATCCGATTGGGCCAAGTGATATTGAACAGAAATTAGTACTTTATAAGAAATAAAATATTCCTCCTCTGTTGCTCGTGAAACTTAAATATACACACACGTGCCCATGCGTAGTTGTACGCGTTATTAAAAAAAAAAAAAAACTTAAGTTGGGAAAAGCAAGACAGTTTGGTTTGGAGTCATGTCTCACATAATCAACACATTCTTTGTTTTTCAGCTATTTTCACTTTCTAGACCTAGAGTTCAATGTCGTTTACGTGGTCTTATAAGGAATAACTCACCTTTTACTCGACAGCCTCTTTGCAAACTGATACTACACTATCCCTATTTGTGAAACTACGCTATCCATATTTCCATGACAAATGCTCTAGTGAGTCCCATCCGTTCAGACCTTTACGTCAACGGGTCCGAATCATTTATATTTTCTCTGTATTTGATTAGTTGACAGGCAGTTCCATTCAGACAGATTTTTCCCGCGAACTGCTACTTTGTGGAACAAAACCCCGCTACAGTCACAATCTGTTTAATTGACTGTTTAAGTCAATCACCATCTATCCTCCTTATCCTCATAATCTTCACTTCCTTCTACACCCTCTTATATCCCACATATCATCCAGCAGTCGTCTATTATGAGTGTCTCTTGAGCGTATTACAGTGTGAAATTTATTTTAAAAAGGACATAAAAATATTTGGAGGTAAAAAGAGTCTAGTCTAGGATAATTCAAATAAATTAATTCCTAGAGGAATTATATTTGATAAAATGAGAAAAAAAATCAATCAAACTATATGAGTGCCGGTCACATTTTTATTTGCAAAAACTGATTTTTTGTGGGTCGTAAGTAAATGTAACGATCCCAACCAGAATTTGAACTTGTCTACAACGATTTCTTATTTCATTACAACACCCGCGCATTCATTTATTCACGCACAGAAAAACTAGTTTGATATGATATTTTGAACGTGTAGTCTAGTTTCCGTTGAATAAATAATTGTTTTTTTGTTGGATTTTCTTTTGGTTTGTCCCTTGTGGGTTATTTGAAGTCCAATAATACTTAGTTTTGTAAATAATAATAATATTTGCGAATGAATATTGCATTAAACTTTTATAAATAACAATGATTTTTCCGGATACATATGCATATACATATTTAACACACAGTGTAAGGGAGTAGAGATTGATTCATATCTTTCACGGGTCCGAATCGCTTACATCCAATTTATTAACTTTCTATATTTCTGAGATGATTTATTATGTCCTCATCTTTGTCGCCATATTTATTACAACGTTTCGGCCGTTGTACGCTCCGGCCATCTTCAGGTGGTTGGAATGTCGAATTGAACCCTTTATTTCGCTCACTGGGGTAGACTGTTCTACTTCCACGTGCCATGTTTTAATAGATGTACGTTATCAGTAATCTCCTGTTAATTTCCCTCTCCAAGTTATCCACTGCCTTAACCACGTATTGAGCTCACACTCAATGACACATGGCACAGTGGATAAAGGCGTTAGTTAGATCCAGTGACAGTACCTAACGAGTGTGAGTTCAATACCCGGTTAAAGCAGTGGTGAACTTGGAGAGAGGAATTAACAGGAGATAACTGACATCCATTAGACATGTCACGTGGAACTAGAACCGTCTATCCCAGTAAGCGAAATAAAGGGTTCGGTTCGACATTCCAAGCACCTGAAGAAAGCCGGAGCATACAACGGCCGAAACGTTGTAATGAATATGGCGACAAATATGAGGACAATAGTCCGAATAATCCAATTTGTTTAAAGAAACAATGTCTAGAAATCATAATTCAAACATTCTGCAAATGTCACAAATCGATGTGTGGAATATTGGCATGCAGAAAGCAGAACCAAACTTTCTCATTCTGTTCATTTAGGCTGTTTCTTCGAGGAATGTGAAATAGGTGATCCGGGTTCAAATTCCGGTTAAGTCATTTGCATGCACTTAACACAAATACCCTTTGAAAAGATAAAAATGTATTTATTCAACATCCAGCTATGGATTAAATATCGAATTATGCTAGGATCACTAACCTTGGATGGAAGACATCTTCGGAGAACGTGTACACTGAATTTAAGATTCTAGAAAATACATCAAGATACCATTTCAATATTTTTTTTCAAAAGGTAATGAGATGTCAGTGGTAATAAATATCGGGCACCATGGAGAGTCACGATTACTTCGTCTTAAACGCATTGCATTTTTTAAATACTTAGAAAAACATATTCTAATCTCTTCACTATCTCCGCCTGCATAAAATAACTCTCTCCAGACGTATTTGGGTATCATCATTCATCTCTTCTAATCGTATGTAATACACCAGTTTGATGGAATTGTCTATACATAACTTTTCACTCCTCCGGAATAATACACCCTACCATAAAATTACCTATTAACCAATCAACACCCTAGTTCCAGTGAACTAGACTTTTGACTGACTTAAACTGCAGCAAATTCACGCAAAATATCTTTTTGCGCTAGCCGTTTGGAGCCGATTCCTATTTCAAGAACAAAATAAAAAGGAAGCGTTCAGATCGATTCAGAAAGTCAGAATTTCATCCTGGACAAACTACCTTTCGTTATGCTCGCCTTGCGTAACACTATCAAACAGGATCTAAAATGCGCCAGTGCAGAACTAGTTTTCGGCACACCTTTAACTTTGCTCGGACATATTTTCAGCAATACCACCGACGTTCTCCCTTCCAGTAATTTCGTCAGTGACCTCAAGCAAAAAATGACTGACGTCATTTATACCCCAACACCGGCATACCAGAAACCTTATTATGTTCCTGCAAAATTTCATGCCAGTAAAAATCAAAACCAGCTCCATTTTTGCCGCGCAAATTTCTCTAACTCAACACACGCAGCATTTCGCTCTACCAGGAACAATTTCTTACAATACTAAAAAGTGATAACTCACAACTAACAAGTATTTGTAAATATTCAATCAAATATCTAAACAATCCAAGGTAAACAACTCCTACTTTATTCACGCATACAAACTACACAAATTTCTGGATAAATGATATTTTCCATTTTACTCTGACCAGTTCTTAAACACTTGAACAATTTCGAACTGTAAATCAATAAGAAACCCAATTTACCAATGGTTAATTTCTTGCATTAACAAACTACAAGTTTTCAAATTGTATATTAATTGTACATAAATGCATGTTGTTTTATTGAAATCTCATAATCGGTGTTGCCTTGTGATTGATTCGTTTTTGAATGTCTATATTCTATATTGTTGTGGATTAATATGGTGAACATGACCGCAAACTAACCATCTTAATATGAAAAAAAAAAAAAAAAAAAAACGTCTGATAACAAATTGAAACTCATAGCAACCCCAACAAGTTCGAAGCTACTAAATGGAACTCCTGTCCGCCGCTGTTACATAATCAAGAGATGCTGATACGCCCTCTTGGTATATCGGACCCATAAACTTTGGTGGACAGTCCTTCGAGGCAAAGGAAATCTCAAATGTCAAATCTCCTCTAACTTTTGGCGAAAAATATGAAGTAAATAAGTTGCTAGTCTGAGGCAATCAGTCTAGAAGAAGGAAAATATCTCGGATAGTTAAATCATATCACGATGCTTAGCAACGTATGAAAGAGAAAAGTCTTCTTTAAACCTTGTCTATAATTCTTTTCTAACTCATTCTTCCAAGCCAAAACAGAAGATTAAGTTAAAGAAACTAACATGTCAAATCGAAGATTTCAGGCCAGAGGGAGCAAATATAAATCCCATATGAATACAATTACAAAATTTCATTACATATGAATGAAGGTATAATTTTGTTTTTTTCCGCTGTCTAACAGCCGATTACCTTTTAAGCAGAACAGAATTTTATGAAGAGGTTTTATTAACATTTATTTAGTTGATATATGCTAAATCAATGCAGCACAAGGTCTGTGGTTAAGTGAAGATCAATCTGTCTTCAATGGACGAGGGTATATTTTCGACCATTTTAGTTTAGCATAATCCGGTGAAAGGCAGCGTGAAGAATTCTTGTCCAACTTGATTCATTGACAACGGCACGAGAAACCATTTTGTTAACCATTAATTCACACTTTCGATCATTCAATGATATTTTCAAAGGTTCTGTGAGTTATGTGCCATATGTGATACACGCGTAGGAGATCATGTATCTTTCGATACTTGACTGAGTTTTTCCCTCAGTAAGTTGCCATTTCTTTCTCTGGTAGACCAGTTGCCATCAAAGGCTATAGAACTCGGTGTGTCCTACTATTTACCCATAGCTGAGAGTAAATTAAGAAGAAATACATTGCCCAATGGTATTATTAACACGTAAGTGAATGTAATATATTCGACTGGAATTCGAACTCGGCTCTCCGATTCCTCAATCCGAGCCGCTATCCATTACTCAACCGTTTATTTCTTCCTTCGCTTCCATTAACTGTCCTCCAAGATTAACGCGTCCCATCGACAAGGAGTGCGGATTAGCAGCCCTAGATGGATGTGACGGCGAACTAGTATTTGTTACAAAAAACCAAAGGAAAATGTGTAGTGTGCCCGGGTATGATCGATTCTACGGCTTTATGAGATTTACTGATATCTTAGCTGATAGATAACTGTGTTAAATAAATATGCATTAGTTATTTACTAAGATTACTTCATGTACACGAGTACAATATTGCGTAAAATAACCAGTGAGTTTCAAACTCTTTACACCAATCATTGGTAAACATCGTTATATGGCAGATATCTTTCGGCTATGGGATTAACAGCCTGTCAATAAGCGTGCGCCTGTGTATGTCCAGGGTGGTATCCACGTGAGGAATATGTTTATTCTTTTTCTTACGTTTTTTTTCTTAGTCGCCATGATAACGTGCGTCTATTTCTCTATGGCTGGCGGGTTGCAGCGTGCGAATGAATTATTCCCCCCTGAGGTGTAATGAATTCTAAGTTGGCGCCAAATGAAGTCACCACCAGAGGTCACTAATGGTGCTTGTTCTCAATGAATTGCATTCATATCCTGAAACGCCATAAGCGTCTTTCTTCCTACAGTGACGAGAAAGATCGTCACACAAATAGAACGTAGTAAGTTCGATCTCAGCCAGATAAACGAGCAAGTCTTGCCACATAACAAATCAAATATCAATTTTTTAATCTGCCAAAGCATTTTTCAGATAACATTTATTCAAATGTCTCTGATCGCATTTGATGGAAAGGTATGTGTGTCCAACTCCCATGTTGTTCACTTTATCGCTAAACTGTCTCCTATAAACTATTTGCTTAATTTTCTGCCTTTTCTGTTTTTGTTTTGTTGTACAGATTCTTAACAAGATCTAACAAGTTACAGGATTTAACAAATAACAGTTAATCAAACGGAAAATGGAATTGCTGACCCGATTTCTAATCCTGTTTATGCTAGCTTCTGTTCACTTAATATTAATGTATTTGGAAAAGTCATATATCCATTAGTTCTTCACTCACTATGGGTTAAAGAGCAAGGCAAATATATTTCTCTATTCTTGACTGGCAACGAGTTAAAGAGAATGGCAAGTCTAAGAGAAATTCAAAAGGCGTTGAAGGCAACGAAGAACCATTCCATTCTATTTCCCAAGAACAATAATTTTAATGAATTTTAAAGTTATTAAAGATAAAGGAAGATATGGAGAGTATGATCTAAATGGATATAGCGTTAAAAATGTTTTATTATTTGCCTTAGATAGGTTGCGATTGTGTCAAAAACAATTAGGAGTATAATCTCTGTTAGGTCCTGAATATTCATATTAAAATCTGCTTTTTGCTAATGTTATGATAATTGCGAATAAACGGAGAAGATTGGTAAGAATTACTGGCCGTATTGTTCAGACTATTTATCCCTTTCCTTGCTAATATCCCTATCTGTTGAAACTTGGATAAGCATGGAATAATAATAATACAACACAAAATGTACGTTAACAAAATGTATTGAAACAAGGAAAAGGTACACAATATTTACAGTTAGTTTTGGTATATTCTTGGGAAGACTGTTCCTGCATAATGGGTTGACTAAATCGCAGTCGGGCAGAGTCTCTCGATTCGATCTCTTAATCTTCCCCCGTCTTCCGGTACCAACCCATATTTATATGGTCGGTACTCCACTTATGTAAATTAGGTGTATCGTACACAACACTATCCTTACTAAAATTATCACCTCGTCACATCCGATGTGTTTCGTCTTTATTTAATGTTATTAATATTTGCGTGAATTGAGTCTCACAATAATTATAATAGAGTCAAGGTAGTTTTGCATCTAATGAAAAATGAATATATATTGATTTTCTAAGCCCGGCTTAGATGTGGCACAAGGCCGAAAGTATTGGGTACCCAGTGAGAATCGAACTCATTACTCAGTCGTAACGAATCTAGCAAAACAAGATTTCTAACCACTACATCACGTCGAGGTGGCCTGAAAAATTCATGTATAACCAACGCCAAAATAGAATCCAATGTTCGCTGCCTATTTACAATAACGAAAGTAAATACTTTAAGGATCTCCTCCTTCTACAAAAATCCTGATATTAATGTCTCCCACATACGTGCGAATAAAGAAAAAAAAAACTTCTAGAATCTATTGACAGCGTAGGAATAGATTTTTAGTTAATTTAGCATTGTGACGATAGGCAGCGTATTTCTACACTTCAGTGAATCTGCTTCGTTTTACAGAGATGAGTGCAATGAGTACGATTTTATTTTACCTGCTTCCTGAACATCACTACAGCGATTGTTCTTGATTGAAAATCTCTTGAAATGAACTTCAGCAATCATTGATGATTTCTACTAATCAACTTTGCAACGAATGCACCAGGATTACTTAATATATATTCGCAATATTTTAGTCTCTTCGAAAGATTGAAAAATCATTAGGATGCGTGTCATATGATGGTACAACTAAAGACTTTCTCATAGACTGGAATTCTTTAAAGATATGACGTTGGGATAATGGTTAGCAAGCTAATTTGGTTGACCACAATTGCTTATTAGTGAGTTCTGTCACAAGAGGCTTCTGCCAAACTAAAATATAGAATACTATAAGTAGAATTTTTTTATTAGAAAGAAGACATTGTCAAGCAGAATTAACAACATTTTCAATAATAATAATAATAATAATAATGATAAAAATAAGAAGAAGAAAAAGAAGAAGAAGTGGTAAAATAATAAGAGAAAAACAATATAATGCAATGCAAAGCACAGCAGATATACAAAAGTAAAAACGTAAAAAGAAGGCCGGAACAAACAATGACCGAAACGTTGTAAATATTGCAATAACGATGAGGATAACTGTCAGAATAATGCATTTAATCATAATACCTCATCTCAGAGATATAGACGGCCATTACAAAAAGCTAATCAAGGGATCTAATCAATGTATTTATCCACTGCGCCATGTATCCTTGTGAATATGACAATGAAGATGAGGATAACAGTCCGAATAATGTAAATAATGCAAGGAATCATAATACCTAATCTCAGAGATATAGACAAATAAAAAGTTAAAATTATAATAATGTTCACACCCAAAAGAGATGCAGTCATATAAGTATAGCCTACTGATTTTAAAGCAAGAAAGTAAAGATGTGTGAGTAAAATCGAGGATTATTATTTCTTATTGGCTAGAAGGAACACTCAGCATACATCTGCATATTATGTCTATGCGTATTTCTAGCAGTTATTCGTCGGGATTGAAACCAACTGTCTCGGGTCCTAATCAGGAAATTAACCAAAATCCCCCACCGAACCAGCACTATTGAGTTTAAAACACGCAGGTCAGAATTAATCCCTGCTGCCTGAGGCATATAAAAAAAAAAACAACGCAAGGGACAATTTCTGGCATCATAGATATATATGTACAGTGTGTTCTACAATAAGTGTGACCTTGAATCAATCCTAACATCGTGGTCGGGTAGCTGAACGGATTCAATCATGACGGATTGAAACATCCATAGAAAGCAGAAAAACCAAAATTTTATAAGTCCTTCATGGCAGGTTATCAAGAGCCACATACAAAATTCTAGAAAAAAAAGAAAAAGAAAAAAGAAGTCTGCATTCAATCCATTCTGTTCAATGCCACTCAGTAAAGTGATTCACCAGAACTGAGACATACGCCATATATCGACAAAATCTAAAAGTCAAACCCTTTTCACATGCACTTGATGGATTTTGAGAAGGTTTCGCGCCATACATGAGTTTTAGAAAATATTCAATCTTATAATTTGTCGAACCTTTTACGAGTCTTATTCCAGGGGTCGCTCAATAAAATCCTTCATTAATATTTTGGTAGATTAGCACCGGAAACATTTCAAAATTCATATAAAATTACAAGAACAGGTTTCTGGAAATGTCGGTGAGTAAAATGGGTTCAGAACGCGCGCAGATTGATCGATAAATCGATACTGACTTAGGATAGTCAGATAGTCATGATGGGAGAGAGAGATAAATAGACAGTGATTATTAGATAGATAGATAGATAGATAGATAGATAGATAGATAGATAGATCTAAAGAGGATGAGATAGATAGATAGATAGATAGATAGATAGATAGATAGATAGATAGATAGATAGATAGGCAAAAGAACAGGAAATAGAATGACACATAGACAGACATGAAAAGCCAGACAGTCAGATATATATATATATATATATATATATATATATATATATATATATATATATATATATATGTGTGTGTGTGTGTGTGTGTGTCTGTGTGTGTGTCTGTGTGTATGTGTGTGTGTATGAAAATGAGCAAAGTCCAACAATTATTTTAATATATTTTCTGTTTATATGTTATTTTTAACGATACAAATATTTCAGTAAATGCTCTGTTTATAATCAACAGTATTAAACAACATTTATCGGCCTGAATTTTCATCAGATTTCCTATGAAAATTCTCGGACAGGTAAATATTGTTAATACTGTTTATTATAAACAGAGCATTTACTTATAACATAACGTATAAACAGAATATATATATATATATATATATATATATATATATATATATATATATTATATTTAAATGGATATGACATTGGAGCCTTGAATTCCAAGCTTATGTTCCGGAGACAACTCTCCCTTTATCTCTCTCTCTCTCTCTCTCTCTCTATATATATATATATATATATATATATATATATATATGTGTGTGTGTGTGTGTGTGTGTTGTGTGCATATATAAATATAAATATATAATATATATATATATATATATATATATATATATATATATATATATATATATATATATATAGAAAGAGAGAGAGAGAAATTTAAAACACACAGGTACCAATGAAATCGATAAAAAAGTAAAAAGAGACTAAGGAAGATATGAATATGATTTTTTCTGTATATATATATATATATATATATATATATATATATAGATAGATAGATAGATAGATAGATAGATAGATAATATTAGTGGTAAATATACACATACATATGCAAAGTATATAAATATATATACATAGGTGCATACACATAGATGTATATTTTTTGAATAAAAAATTCCGATAGGATAGAATCCATGTAGAACTCAATGTCCAGGACAGAGTAAGGATATAATAAAAAGGCTTAAACACTAATATTCCATAGTCCTAATTTATTCCATTGTAATCGTAAATACGATCCAATTCATCAGACCGACAAACTCAAATTTTTTTTCAATTCATCAGACCTACAAATTCAAATTTTTTGAATTTGTAGGTCTGATGAATTGATCGTATTTACGATTCCAATGGAATAAATTAGGACCATGGAATATTAGTGTTTAAGCCTTTTTTATTATATATATATATATATATATATATATATATATATATATATATATATATATATGTGTGTGTGTGTGTCAGTGTGTTTGTGTGTATGTGTGTTTGTGTGTGTTTGTGTGTTGTGTGTACTCTTATGAGATAGATCAGCAGATGTATAGAAAAAATGAAGGAACAGAAATGAAGAGACTGAAATAAATTAAAATAGACATGAACAGAATGAGGATGAACAGACTGAGATAGATAAATATAGAGAAAAAATCAATAGAAAAGAAAACAACTGATGCTTATAGGAATTGTTATCTATCGCTCTTTCACTTTCCATTCCCTCTCTTTCTCCACCTGCCTCTCCTTTCTACACACACACACACACACACACACACACACACACACACATATATATATATATATATATATATATATATATATATATATATATGTGTGTGTGTGTGTGTGTGTGTGAGATGGATAAATTTTCGTCTAATTTACGCAAAAATGAAAATTAAACATATATATTTACTAAAAATAAACAATAATATCTTGGAATACTAAAGAGTAAATTTATTTTATAAAATCGGCATTGGCTTCAACCACGGCGTCCAGACGACTTCGGAATCTCCTGTGGCTTTACTGAACGATCTCCTTGTTTAAATTAGTGAATGATGCCATAATCCTTGCCTTCAGTTCATCTTTGGTGTTACAAGGAGTTTTGTTGGTCTCTCGCTCAACTGAACCCCACACATAATAATCAAGGGGATTAGAGTCTGGGGCGTTAGGTGCCAGGTATAAGGCCAGAAATTATCTTTTGCCAGAAATAGGATCTGCCAGCAGCCACCATCTTAACCGAGAGATACACTACATCCTCAAGTCATTTGATATACGCCTCTGTGTTGAGTGTGAAGGTGAATGGAGGCATAACTTTAACCATCCCTAGTGATCACTCTAAACACCAATGACATTGACTTGGATATATCATCTAACACTTTCCGAATGTGCTATGCACTATCTTCGGATTGAGACCCAAACACTCTTATTGGAACTTTCGGCGCGAATACCAAACAGTACAGCATGATGATCACAAATTTCCTTTAGAAAAGAAAAATAAAACAGAAATGGAGAGACAGAAACAAATTAAAATAAATATGAATAGAAGAAATAACAAAGAGACTGGGGTTAATGGTTAGAAAGATAAAGAGTGAGAAAGATAAGAAAGAAAAAAGACACTAATCCAGATATATATCTACCATTCTCTTTCTCTTTCTTTCTCTCTCTCTCCCCTCTCTCTTTCTCTCTCTCTCTCTCTCTCTCTATCTATCTATCTATCTATCTATATATATATATATATGTATGTGGATTTATATAAATATCAATAGGTAAATTGATATATAGAAAAAGAAAAGATTCAGAAATAGGTTAAAATGTATATGATACAAAATAGTAATAAACAGCCGGATATATATATATATATATATATATATATATATATATATATATATATATATATATATATATATATATATGAGAGAGAGACAAACAAACAGAGAAGTAAAAAAGAGAGTTATCTATTTCTAAGTATATATATATATATATATATATATAAAAAGTGTGTGTGTGTGTGTGCATGTATCGATATATTAACTACCTGAGATAGATAGATAGATAGATAGATAGATAGATAGATAGATAGATAGATAGATAGATAGATATGAAAAGATGGATAAGTAGGTAGGTTGATAGAAACCGGTTGCCATCGATAGAAAAACTAAAATAAAATAGGGAAATCATGTTTGCGTGAAGAAGCTACTGTGCGACATGAATGCTCCTAATTGTCATAAAAGATATTTTCTCAAAGTGCCGCAGTTATTGCAAATTATTTCAACCGTTTTATTATATTTTTTGCTCATTGAATGAAACGATGTGTTAGGACAATTCACTTCCTTTGGCCGAAACAAAACAACAATCCAGTATTGAGTATTTAATATTCATGTCACATTACAAACCACAATTCAGAAAAGCACACCTGGAGGATTAAAAATGAAAGCTTTTGAGTTTTTTCAAGTAGGGAAATATCTTCCATATTTATCCATTGTAAGTTAAGACCAGACATTCTATCAATGAGGGTAATGGTTGACTTAAAAATCGCATCTTCTTTATGTAATCGATCATGGCTTTGCACAGATTACTGCGAATTGACAAGCATTTTACCAAGATATTTGTGGTTTCCTGTTGAATTCTCCTTGTATTATAATTCAAAATTTTCCTTCTCGTAGACTAGCTGACAACCCAAACCAGATAACCCACTCTAACATTGTATTTAGCTCAAAACTTGCGTGATACTATTTGTCGTTGCCGTGTTAAAACATAAGAAAGTGTTATGTGCCGAGAGACGTGGAAACAAGAAGACTTCATGCCAAAAACCCTGGGAAAAACTGAAGATTAAATTCACATATATACGGCTTGTATGTCGAGAGGTTTGAACAATGGAGAAGTGAGCCAGACTTGAGGGTTAATATTTGATTGACGCACAGCTGCAAAACGAAAAAAATCATTTTCGCTAAACAACAAATTTGAAGTTGATTCGAGACAGGATGCGGGCAGGGGTGGATATGCTACCCACGCTACTGAAAAGGTTGGTGAGAGATGCTGAGATGAGAGGTAATCCCCTAAAATTATGACGTAAAGCGGAGGGGATTCACCGAAATGCCATGACCCCACGCCGGTTTGGGGCAAATGTCCATAAATTCGCGCATTCGACAGACGAGAGACTGTGAGACTGGCTGGGTACGAGATAGAAAAGAAGCCGCGTGATTGCCTGCCGAAGAGAAGCTCCGACTTCAGCCTTGTGCCAAACTTTACCAAAACAGCAAACCAGATTTGTGCCAGGTCGACGATGGTATCACTTCCGATTTAGATGCGGGCTGGGCTGATAAATAATTGCATGCGAACCAATCATAGTACAGACACTGTTATAAAATCAGTATTTACCTTTGAGTGTTATTCTTTTCTTGTACGTCATCGCCCTGCTTGGAACAGCCCAACGCGAAAATACCTGCGCTGATCTGACTTTGACATCATTTCACAGGCCAATAATTTTGGCAATTCTTGTTGAAATAACCTCAAATTTTCAAAGAATGTATATTATTGACAGAAGGAAAGCCGAAGTTATTCTTAGTTAAGTGTCTAAAAAAATTAAGAAGAATAGACTAATTACTAACTGTAAGAAAAATGAATGCATGGTTGTCAGCAAAAAAGACCATCCATGATACGAGATACATATTGGAGACATCAAAACTCTATGGGTTGTGCAATAACAAAAGACGAAAAATGTAGTACAGATATCTCATGTTGCATAGGAATTGTAAAAGATGCCATGCAGAAACAAAGAAAATAATTAAAAGACAGGAAAATATCGTCAGAAACAATGGAAAAAAATCTATGACTATTACATGCTAATTGTACTCTGTTTTCGGTTTGAGCCATGCCGTTTATTCTCAAAGAGAAGTCATTTTGCATCTTGGAATATGCTCGACCACAGACACCCAAGTGTATGCAGTGTGACTTCAATGAAAAATTTGGAAAGACTTCACCAACTAAAACAAACAAATTTGGACTTGGTATCACAAACTTAAAGAGGGCGACTGCTTATACAGAGCTAAAGAATATGGTAGACCATCATTAACATCAGCATGTTTGGCAAGAGCTTAACTACCGACATGACGTGTGCTGTGACAGAGCCAGTGCACATATTGAACACTTATGTAATCGGTCTCATAATAAACTTATGATGTTCAACATTTAAACTGTTCAATTTCAGTGAACTAGACTTAGTAGTTTTCAAGATAATTGCTTTTAAAATATCATTTTTTTTTAGGAAACCCTATATATATATATATATATATATATATATATATATATATATAGAGAGAGAGAGAGAGAGAGAGAGAGAGAGAGAGGGAGAGATAGAGAGGTGGGACATAGAGAGTGAAAGAGAGAGTTTACATCTATATAATATCACGTTGAAACAACAATTCCCTTGCGATCACCGAAGTTAAGCAACATCGAGCCTGGTCAGTACGTAGATGAGTGACTGCCTGAAAATACCAGGTACTGTAAGCTTGGATGTGCGGGTAGTGTAATGAATAAAGGCTCAGAATTGTTAATCGGGAAGCCGATTTTCAATTCCAGTTGTGGTCGTTATATTCACTTATGCGCAAATATCATTGGGAAAGTTATGAATCCATCTCTTCTCCTCCCCAGCTATGGGTTAATTAGTAAGACACTTCTCGCTAAACTAGTAATATCAAAATAATTCTTTAATCTTAAAATTTGGGGGGCTGTAAATAACCGTCGAAGTGTTGATAAGCCGTAAGAGACGAATCAATCAAATAGAAGAAACATCCTGGTGTAAAAAAATATTTCAAGTCACATTTCATCCCTGAACTCGCGAAGCTGGAGAGGCCTGAAGAAATAGAATATACACTAGTATAAATCTAACGATGACAAAGTCTGTCTCCAAACGCAAACAGTAACAAACTTATTGATGAGCAATTGAAAAAATTGAGTAAAGCAAAAAGAATAAATTAAAGCTAAAATTTTGAATGTAGTTTATCCTTTAACTGAATTAATTTCTCACTTCCTTGCAAACAAATAAATCAGTTCTGAAGACACTCGTACGTACAGAGGTATCGTCATTGAAACCATTATGGTGACGCACCGGTGAATATTTTAGTAAGTAATCTTAAACCGTTTTACGAAAGCAAAATCCTAATGACCCAGTTTCTATTTCTTTCTGTTAAGGAGTGTACTGATGAATAAGGAGTCTACTGTAGGAAATTGCATAGCTATCGAATATCGAAATGAATTTTATACCTTTTATGTTGACCTCACAATAGAATTTGGCCTCATCAATAGAGAACACTTCTCATCTATCAGTGACCATCATCCTAGAACTGATTCCACTGAACGCTTTGACCTGATAAAAGAAAAATGTCGATCAACAAAGTCGTATATGTCTGATGAAGACTCAAATACTGAATCATTTCAAAACTCATCAGGGTACGACAAGAAAACGTCACAATCTGCTTAATCTTTTCCTAGAATATTTCTGTTCACATATATATATATATATATATATATATATATATATATATATATATATATATATATGTGTGTGTGTGTGTGTGTGTATGTTTATTTATCAAATCCTCCTACTTATTATATATATATATATATATATATATATATATATATATATAGATATATTAAAAAGAAGAGAGGTGCCAAACGTTTTGTGTTGTAATGTGGATTTCTTAAAAAAAATATTATGTTTTATTTTCTATAATTTTACTACACGCGTTTCTGGTCTCGCAGCCTTCTTCAGGTAAAGGCGGAGATATTATTAAAAATAATTAATTTTTTTCCTTTATGTTTTTCGAAGTTAAATATTCTCGAGATGAGACATTCTCTGGTTTTGTGTTAGTAACCAGAATGTCTTTCTTGAATTGGCAGTGAAGAGTTCTGCGCGAAGGGTCATAAGACAATTAAAATTGTTCCGAGAGAAATGATGAATTAGTTATCACTATCTTTTCTTTTAATGTTTTAATGACCCCTGTGTGTTCTTAGATCTATTTCCGTTTTCGTGTGTTTCTGTCAGCATGCGTGTATATATGCGTGTGTATATTCCCTCTCTATATATACACTGTCTCACTACGAGGAATTAGTAAACACATTTGTACACATACACACATACATACACACGCACACACACCGTCCCACCACAAGGAATCGGTGCATACACACATATACACACACATACTTCACAAGTTACATGGAACTAGTATACACATACACACACACATACATATATATGTATACATACATACACGTACTTCCTAAGTTGTGTGGGGTTTGTGTGCCCCGTGAGTAGTTCCTGATTTTGTCAAAACATGCGTGTATATATATATATATATATATATATATATATATATATATATATATATATATATATATATGTGTGTGTGTGTGTGTGTGTGTGTGTGTGTGTGTGTGTGTGTGTGTGTGTGTATGTTTATATATATATATATATATCTTTATTTTCATGCCCCACAGATACCCGCATGTGAGCGTGTGTGCATGCATGTGAGTGATATGATCACTGTATTTAGTCACTTTGTGTGTATGCTGTGTGGTTTTACGTGTGGGGTTATGATCTATTTAGCTCCTGCATTTGTAGGTAAGAATAATTTTCTGTTTGATATTAAATTTACCTTGTGACATCATTATAGAAAGAAACTCCTACACTTCTGAAAACCCCAAAACGACATTCATAATATATAAAAACTTAAACTGCAACTCCAAAAATGTGATTCATGTACTTCAATGCAAAAAATGCAAGAAGGCATATATTGGTATCAGCTGACAATTGAACAACAGGGTCTCCCTGCACAAAAGCAACATAAAATTACTAGACAACAGAAAACTTTTTGTATCAAAACACATCTTCAAATGTAACTATATCTACAATCTTCAAAAATTTAAATGCAACGTCAATCGCCATCTTCTATCTTTTTGAATCCCGTTCATCTTTTCTGCTTCTCATGATCAGTCTTCTAAATCACTTTCATTCCCTGTAACCCACTCTATACTCGTGTCATTTCCGTCTTGCCTGCAGTGAAATGATTAAAAACAATTCGAACTCTTCGTGATTGAACAATAGTTAGAATAAGATTTTATAACAAAAAGACTTTATATTCAATTAATATCGCATCTTAGATATTTGTAACATAAAACACATGAAGAACGGTCATTGGTAATTTTTGCCCATTTATCACCCGTTATTTTTCTGTGACTTAAAAACTCATTAAATAGGTTATTTACTGTTTCACCTTATCTCTCTTGCCTTCAGTGGACCTTGTGTGTGTTAGATTCTCCAAACTCTCTTTCCTCTCAGAAATTTAAAATGTTTTTTTTATTGTAAGTTTCCTTTTACTCCTTTTCTCTCTAAAACTCACGTGCCAATGGTATTCTCAGCATTTGTCGGGAGAATGACATCTCTGTTACTTCACGTCTCTTCTTCATCATTAATTGTCATATAAGAAATCAATTAACATGTAATAGTCATAGATTTTTTTCACTGTTTGTGGCGATATTTTCCTGTCTTTTAATTATTTTCTTTGTTTCTGCATGGCATCTTTTACGATTCCGATGCAACATGAAATATCTGTACTACATTTTTTGTCTTTTATTATTGCACAATCCATAGAGTTTTGATGTCTCCAATATGTATCTCGTATCATGGGTGGTCTTTTTTGCTGACAACCATGGATTCATTTTTCTTACAGTTCGTACTTAGTCTATTCTTCTTTATTTTTTTAGACACTTAACTGAGAATAACTTCGGCTTTCCTTCTGTCAATAATACAGTGTCCGATTATTTTATGTTAAGGATTATTTCCTCACGATAATGAAACCTGGGAGTTCTTCCAGTTCTCTTGGGATTGTCTCGCTGTATCTTGCACCATCAGGTCGTTGACCATCATGGCTCTCCACAATTTCTTTTTAACCTTTAGTAAAGTTTATATTTTTGCTATCCTTTCCTATATCCTTCAAAAAATCTTTATTATCCATGGAAAATGATCAGATGAGCTCTACTCTCTTTATTTTTTTCATCAGTTCAGACATTTAGTTCTAGGTTACGGAGTCGAATCACGCTCATGTCTTCCATATTCCAGTTGTAAGGAAGAAGTCCAACTCGGATTTACCCCAAGAACTGCTACTTTGTGCAACAGACTGACACGTGGAGGCTTCCGTCTACGCTTAACCGCTTCAAGTCAAGGGTCAATCGTTATCTATCCTCCTTATCCCCATAATTTTTCACTTCCTACTATCTTTTCTAAAATTCATAGCAAGTAGCTCCCTACCTTCTCTTTCTCTCAAAGCTTGCACTGGGCGAATTTTAGTTTTTCTTAAAAAAACAATAACAAAAGTATACACAATAATTATGCCAGAATAATATAATAAACTTATTCAGGTATGAGAAAATGTCTCGATATTATACACAGTAATGGAGAATGTAACAGCGAAGTAAAGAACACCTACTGAGGGAAATGCAAATAATCATAAAGATATAAGATTAAACATTTATTATATTATAGAAAATACTATAACTTCAAACACTGTTTCCAATAATAATGATTATCAAAAAACTTTGACCTAAGAGCAAATAAATGTCTAAATATTTTACCCATCGGAAGAATTTATCTTCACATTCAATAAAATATATCACCGATCGACAAAATCCAAAGATGGATATGTAATGTGATTGGTCCTGACTTGGGGTTGCGACTCCAGTGACTTTCTCACAAACGTAATGTGGCTTCCCTCTGCTTTTTCAATTAATATTTTCATGGCATCTGCTCTGATGAGCTATTTTCACTGGTGTCTCGACTGCATGAATTTAAGCGTACTACTAGGTTGGCATCTCGGTTCCATCGTTTTACTGTCAAAACAGTTAAATGTAATCGCCTCTTCTACTCCAACAACTTCTTCTCTCGCGCTTATCCCCGCCTCTTACTCGCTTCCTTGATAAGCAATAATCTTCAAAAATTTAAGTGTAATGTCAATCGACATCTTCTGATGCCTTGATCCTCCTCCTTCTTTTTATCCTTGTCCGTTCTTCTTTTATTCTTTCCCTCTCTATTACAAGTCTTTTAATAAAAAATTCCAATGTTAGACACTGTTTGTCTTTATTTTCACTCCAAATTAAAGCAACCATACGAAGTTTAAGTCGGCTCATGATCAACATCAATATGATAGACATTCATTTTCGCTTATAAAGGGCATTCCATCAACCGGGACAGATTTTAAATGTGAATTAAGTTTAAGCGTCTAATGATTTTTCTTTTTCTTTCAAATTTTCGCGCATATTGTGGCGATATTAATTTTCACACAAAATTGCCATGACTTAAATAACATTATCCAATAGAGAAATAAATAAATTTTTACCAATAACACTGATTTATTTACTACGGAGTTTGATCCATCTTAATGAAACACCCTTATATATAATCCGTTTTAATGAAACACCCAATGTTTAACAATATATGCTATATATATATATATATATATATATATATATATATATATATATATATATAATATAAAAGGTTTGGCACTAATATTCCATGGTTATATTTTATTGGAAACGTAATCACGATCCAATTGATCAGACCTAAAATTCAAAAAAGTTTCTGAATTTGTAGGTCTGATCAATTGGATCGTGATTACGTTTCCAATGTAATAAATTATGATCATGGAATATTAGTGTTTGAGCCTTTATATTATATTCCTATTCTGTTCGACATTTTTCACCTGGATTCTATCCTCTTGAGAATTTTTGCATATATATATATATATATATATATATATATATATATATATGACGAAATATAATTTTAATGTGTGCTATATTTATTGTATAAAGTGCTCAGTATCATAGATAGAGCTTATGTAAATATAAAGGTGAACATTGAAATGTTCTCTTTTATATTTATATATATATATATATGCGTCTGTGTGTGTGTGTGTGTGTGTGTGTGTGTTTGTGCGCATGATGAAGTTCATATATTTATGGGGTAGAATGGTCATTACCGATGATTGAAGGAATCATGTGATATGATTATTGCTAAAGGGATGAAACTCTCCATCACCATACACTTGAAGAGAGCCGTATTGATCTCTTGCCATTGATATTGTTTTAATGTGCTTATCTTGCAGGCCATTGGGAATAAGTAAATTTCATGAATTCAATCGCATTTATAATCAAATTTGGCTAAAACACACAATAGCAATAAAACCGGAAAGTTATCAATAACTCATATTTGGATTCGGATAATCGTCAGAATCTCAATAGCAAAGCATCTTGTCAAAAAATAATTTCTTCTCTGAAAATCCTGTTTGCCAACCATGGCATAATGTTCCTACCTCAGTTTACTGTATCAGCATTTGGCTCCTTATTTCCCTTTCGGCTCATCATCATAACATATAATGATCTTAAACTCACTGACATATTCTGAATAAGGTCGGGAAAGACTTTCGATGAGTGTTACAATTTATACAAATAAATATGGGGCACACTCCTGGGATTTTCCTCAATGGCATTATGATCCCTAAATGGAGATTAATGAGTCTCGTTCCGTCAACTAATGAACGGACAGCTAGATTAGTCGCGGATTTAACTTCCCATGGGATTTTCCACTGGGAACAATGATGTCATCTAGCCACCCGAAACAAACGCATCAATTATCTCTATATGGAATTAGTTTGTAATCGATGGGCTGGTTCTTTTTTTTTGAGATGGAGGAGGAGGAATCAGTTCTCACCTATCATAACATTTTAAAAAAATGTTAATAATTATGAAAATTACTTGACGAATATAAATGTATTAAAAATTCTTAAATGACGTATTTTCATTTGCTACTTTTGTGAAGAGATGACTCAAATCCTCTTTTTGTCTAGTTTCAGTCATCGGTAGTCAGCTTCACATCGATGACTCATTGATTTCTATAAAGTTAAATTGTTTCAAAATGTCAAAAGCAATATTATAAAGCATTATTTTTTACCAGAATTGTCAGATCATCATTCTACAGTCGTTATGTAAATAGTCTTCTTCTTCTTCTACGTGCTGTTTCTCTTCAGGACGTTGGCGATCCTGGCTCTTGTTATTTTTAGCTCTTAATAAATTTTGTCTTTTTGTTATCTGTCCTAACCCTTGCTCTGCCATCTATGTACTAGGTAGGATATGCGCAGTTACATACCGTACCTATGAACACTAATGGGTACATCCCAATCCTCATAAATACATTGGGCACTATTGTAAGTGGGGGCAATATGATGTTTAAGTAGTCCACCACTAGAAGTGGTTTACCTACTTCACGCCGCTAGCGAGTATCGTATTCTGTTGATGTTATAAAGATTACCATTGCATTTCCAAACTCCTTGTTGGTTATTCCTCATTCACTAACCTTTTCTAGGTTAAAACAGGCGCTGTATGCAAGTAGTACGAATTTGAAATAAAAACTAATCCACAGGTGGGATTCGAACCCGTAACTTTATTATTGGTAACATGCCACTGTTTGATCCTTACAAATATTATTTATCACCAGGATGAATATAGTGAGCAATACCTAAGGAACACAAAATCTCAAGGGCAAAATTTTAAATGGTCGCCTTCAAAAACAGTGTCATAACCTGTTACAAAAGCTAATCAGTACAACAAAAGCTCAACCAAAAGTGGATGCAACACACATGATTGAGTGGTGCAGCTTGTTAAATTTCATGACAGCAGTGCATCCTTCAAAAACATGGAGGTGCATTTCAGGGTTAGAGTGCATTTCTGGCAAAATGTTTAGGTACATTTCAGGAAAAAAATGGTTATGGTGCATTTCAGGCAAAACTAATTGGAGTGCAGTTTTTGCAAAAATGTATTTTTAAAAAAAATTCGCTTTGTATTTCGTTTGTGGTTAAAAACATCACTCGTTTAATAAATCTTAAGAGTAAATTCATGTTTCGGTCAGGGAAAAAAGAGGGAAAAGGTGACATTTCAGGAAGAAGAGCCATTTTATACTTAATATAAGCTGTTTCGGATGTAAACACATTCGACCATTAGGAAATGAAATATGCGATGTTTATTTACATTAACCTTTTCAGAGTGTTCAGTAAAATCAAGGCTACAAATTTATAAATATATTACGTTTGATCCTCTCCGATATTAAGATCTGCAAAATCCATTGGAATGTGGATCGTGTGTAATTTCTTCTCCTTATCAAATGTATCGAGTTTTATAAGCGCTGATCAGTTCGGTGAAGCGTGATCTTCAAAAGAAGCCATCCTGTTTTTGTGCCTAATGACGTTTACGATATTATTGATGGAGCGTCGGGTAGCCATTGTCCGATCGGTGATAAACTGGGAGAAGGTCTCGTTGTATACTTACATCCCAATTTGGGCAGTAGAAATCTTGCTTCAATCTTGTGCTTTACTTAACATTTCGTGTCTAATTCGATGATCAGCATATGTAACACTGTCGCCGGCGGTTGGTGTTCATAGACTGACAAAAGAGTCCGCAATGGCTATTTTCAAAGCCGTCAGTTACGTAAGACTTCACTACTTAAAGGACTGGCCAAAATCTCTTTACACCCTTTTTTCAGTTTGTAATTTATTTTTTAATCGGTTTCACCTGAAACAACACAGTAAAGCCACTAAAACACAAAAGATTATTGGGTGTGAAAGAATTAGAAATGTGAAACTTTACTAAAGAGGGAGAAAAAAAGAAAATTAATCAAGAGAAAATTAGAAAGAGATTGGCATTGCATTTAATTTTTTTAAAATTAAATTAGACTAGAAAGCATAGTGCAGAATGAGAATCCCACAATCGAGAAGTGCGAGAAAAGGATCTGATACTATAGAAGTTACGGTTTTATCTAGCCAACTTAATTACAAATTGGTGAAACCTCGTCACCAGTCTAGTACTGTGCTTAAATGTATAAAAAAAAGTCTACGTACCATAACGAAGAGCTCACCTGAACAGTTACCATGAAAGTATTTATAAAAAAAAGGGGGAGGCAGCATTACATTGGCGGGAATTTTTCTAAAGCCAAGACGCCAGATCAGGACCAATAATATTGCTGATTCTTTTTAGATTTTCTCAAGGAGCTCTAGATATATAGGGGGAGCAACATGACAACAATATACTAAGCATGGATGAATGGTAGTCATGTAAATATGAAAGATATATTCAGAAGAGAAAAAATCTCTAACACGACATCATTGAAGCAAAATTCTGGAAATTAACTCATTGCGCCTTCTCGAATAAACATCTCGGCTGACATGAATTTGAAAGAAATATATTAAATCCATTAGTAGGTCATCTACAAAAATGTTAGTTCAATATTTCAATCTGAAATGGTTAATTATCTTTGGTTAAATTTTACGCCTTTGTCCTTGTGAAGTATTTATCTTAACAGTGATGTCTTAAGTTATACTTAATTATTAACGCTCACCGTACGTCACAAAAATAGGATACATAACAGTCGATCCCAGGCTTGATGTTGTTCAAAATGCAATTTTCGGAGAAACATCATCTCGAGAGTCCGTTATACAAAGTAACAGTTCGCGAGAAGAAACTTTCTGAATGGCTCTTACTTCATACCAATGGAATACGGGGGGAATGGGGATGATTCGATCATGTGTACGTAGTCAAGTCGTCATAATCTGAACTGGTTGAACCAAGAAATGTAGAATGTTTGAACATTTATGAATCTAGAATAATTCTGCTCGGTCCGATAATGTCAAATTGTCGTCTGATGTAAAAAATAAAACTTTAGTTTGTTGTTAACCGGGGCAAATGATGGCTTGTTAATTATAACTCCTCCAAATAAACTGTTCTCTGTTAATCATATAAGCAAACCCTTTCTGCTTAGCATAAATACTTCACAAGAACAAAGGCGTAAATTTAATCAAAGATATACTAATTAACCATTTCTGTGAATACCATGTTAGTAGCGAGGCTTGGCTTAACTTCCGGTAAACCCTAAATCAAAACCCAAATCATCGATGCACAATAATTCACAGTAATTTGACTGAATAGTTTCACTCAATAATCACCTGTAATCATTAGCCTGAAACCGCTATTTGTATACCTGGCGCAAATATATATTCATAAGTTCAGAGTGTCACGCTTGAACCTCGGTGTCGATATTTACTCATTTTCTTCTTATATGACACCTCAGTCAGTTATATGCCATGCGTGATACACGCTTAGGCGATCATGTCTCTTTCGATAGATGTTTCCCCGAAATAGGTTACCGTATCTTTCTGCAGTAGACCGGTTGCCATTCTCTCCTGCTATTTACCCATATCTCGGGAAGGGGGGTGGAGAGAAGAAGATGATTTCATACCTTTCCCAAGGGTATTAGCACGTGTGAATGTAATGGATTCCACTGGAATTAGAATACGGCTCTCTGATTCCTCAATCCGTGCCTCCCTCCTATGACACCAACATATTCTTTAAGCTTCACTTCCTGCATTTACATTTGTATCAAACACAATGGAAACTTTCACGTGACATGAATGTCGAGAGACTTGTGCAGAAATATCCATACTGTCGGGTCTATATAGCCGCTTTCAAAGATCGTTGGTTAAAATGCCTTGTAGAGAGTTTTTCGAACTTCGTGCACTGGCGCTACAGTATCATAAAGAACTGTACCACATAAAAGAAACCATATCACCTAAGGACTTTCAACAGCAGCAACAATGAAAATGGATAGTACATGTACCTCGAAGAGAAAATAATGGCATAATCATGATATTAAATTTGCCCACGACTCCAAAGAAAAAGCAAGGAAGGAAACCCCCATCAATACTGGAAAGAGCGATAACAGCTAATGATCCTATTCGTCTGAAATATTGTTTTAAAAGAAAGGGTTTTTTTTATATTTTAACCGAAAGTTACGGGATCTACTAGGGCAATGAATGTCGAATGTATCCTTATAAGGAAACAACTAACATTAGAATTGCCATTAACATTCAGAAATTCTCTGCATTGAGTGGCGCTTGAGCCCTGTATTAGCTGAATATTTAGTAAAGAAAAGGACTAATTTATGGAAATATAGGAATTGTCTAATTCTGTATTTCATATCACAAATCAATCATTTTATTGGGTACTTCACTAATATATCTTTGCATCTTACGAAGGTAACCTTAAATAAATAAATATTTGGAGACCAGACAAATGCTAGTGTGTCCAATATACAAGGCCTTGTGCCATATCTAGAGTACGCTTAGTAAATCAGCTGTTTATTAGTCATTACTCTGTGCGTGAAACCAGAAATTCACCATAAGTAAAAAGAAAATTGTTTTTTTTTAATGATGATTTTTCATAGCAAAATCAACTTCTTCTCTAGACAATTTTTTAACTCCTTTCATTCCATATGAAGTCGAAGATGACGAATCAAAGTTTAGCAAATAGAAACTTAAAATTAAGGAGCACAGATTTTTTGAAATGCCGCATTTAAATTTAATTCAACAGTTTATGTCAAATAACTGACATTTCTTTTCTTGCTAAGCAACTTTTATAATCGGTTTTGCGACATTTTTATACGATTTTTTCTGTTTCAACAAGGTTTTTTTGTCTATTCTCTTGCCCGTCGTCATCAAATTTCTTGGTTTTGATTATGAAATAACTTGCCTAAATATCATCGATTTTTGAAAAAAAAAAATTCTTATTGACGTTCACATTAAAGACGTTAGACTTTCTTTAATATTCATGAATAAAGCAATTTTTTATATTCATTACCAATATAGACTAATTTTATTTAAAGTTGGTGGTGTATAAAAATAACTACAACACACTAATGATCTAATTCTCTAGTAGAATCTTTTGAACGTTTGATCATCTTAATATTGAATAGCATTATATTATCTTAGTCATTGAAATTTTGCACAAATGTATCTGGTGAAGGTCGCTGGATATCGATGAATTGTTCGTCTAGTCTTGCTGATTTTATCAATCTATCTGTTCGACTAATTTTCATTGGTACACGCTCGTTTAGCATTTAAGGGGTTAAAGTGCCGGGAAATTATCTTTGCTATTTCGCTCTTTCATAGGAAGTATTTTCAGAAGAATATTAATTATTACTTACAGCCATATCAACCGTAAAAAAATGAAATGATTATATGTTTTGGGTTGGCATTTCATCCTCGGATGGGAGAGCTTTACCCGACCTTCGAATTGAGATGCAAGTGTAGTATCAGTTGTTCCCCTTTCTCTCTTCCGCTAGTTAATAGAAAAAGCTGTGAGAGATACTTAATCTCGGAGATTTCAACTCTGCGGCAGGATCTCCCTAATCTATATAGATAGTGTTTTTGGTGGATTCCAACAGCAATAGTAGTCGCGGAGAGTGGTCAATTTTAGTCCTTAGCTCATATGTAAGCATATGAATACCCCATATTAAACCGACATTGTGCCACGCCCTGTCACCATAGGGAGGAACATAAATACCGGGTCAGAATACACGCTCTTCAGCCTTTTCATTTGTGTAAATTCTGTTTTTTCTGTCTTAATACGCGCAGTATGTATTTGTGCTTTCCAGAAATTGAAGATCGAGCAATCAGGAAAGCCTGATCCCAGCCATATCTAATCTTCGATAATTTATATAATTTCCATTTTAAGCTACCATAGTTTTTCTTCTTTTTATTCTTCAATGTCGACTACCCTATCGATTCCAGTGCAGGCAATATCTATCATAAGGCAAAGCATGTTCTTCTTTATTGTTTAGTCTTCTGGGCAATACATCATAGTCACACTGGATCAGTACATCCTATAAAACATTGGACTGGTTATTCTTTTAGGAAACGTTTGGAGCGTGTCCAAACCATGTATCTGTCATCAATACATACTTGCCACATTACATTACATGTATAATTCTTGAAATATTGTCATGTTTCCTTTGGTATTCTTTCTCTGCTAAATTCTGTTTATCCTTTATCACAGCACTTATTATTGTCAAACGTATTGTTATATTTCCCATTCGCGCTGGGAGTAGTCTTGGGTCGACGGTCTTCATTTATTCATATGTTATTTTCTTCTTTCTGTCACATTCCGACCGGATGATCGCCAGTTGGTTTCTTCGGAGATAAAATGAGAACTTTAACAAAAGGGATTTTAAAACTTATCTATTTTATTAAAATCATCGGTGTGAACATTCTCTAAATAACTAGTGGGGTTGCTGTCCCACAACAGCATTTTTCCGCACACGGAATTAACGTCTACATTCTTGGACGCGAAAAAACTTAACTCATTGAAATCACTTTCTATCTCTCTAACATTCCCCCGTTCGGCTATTGAAATCAAAGTCCACATCCCTATTTTGTCTACCATCTGACCTTAAGATCAACTTCAGAAGTTCCGAGCCAAATACACTAAAAACTAAAAAATAATAGTCTGAAACTATTATTTAACAGTGTGATGTATTATGCACAACAAATTTGTAATTAATGCTTCATCTTGAGCTGCATAAATCAACGTGTGAGACAACTTTTCTTGGAATATGCAGAAAAGATGTGAAAATGTCCCAGTCAGATTTGTATGAAAACATCATAGTAGGAAATTGTATATCGTGGTGGGGGGTGGGGTCTTTCAGTTTAGCATCGGGGTGAATCTTTTGATCACTTCTTTAACAACAGTCATCGTCATCTGGACTTGCCGCAATTCTTAACCTTCTTCTATTTAGTACCTAGATATTTCAGAATTCTTCACATCTTTAACTTCACGTTCGACACTTTTGTTAGCTGGATGTCAAGGTCAGGTTTTTATCCATTTTTTTTTTTTCAGTTTCCATTTAGATTTAATCTGTGCTTTGTAGAAAATTCCATTATCTGATTGGTTCGTTTCTTTCTGTTTACAAGTTTTGGTGATTATTATTATTAGTAGTAGTAGTAGTAGTAGTAGAAGGAGGAGGAGGAGAAGGAGGAGAGTGAGTAGCCGTATTTTATTATAACGATGGGGAAATGCTAGGATTTTATCATTGAGAAAAAAAGGATATTTTTCTTGAAAGTATTACATTCAAATCCTAATCATAACAAACAATGACCTTAATTGCTAGCAATTAGCGGCAATTTTCTGTTTAATAGCCCATCAGCCGGGAAAGAAAAGGTTAAAACTGATGACTGGAGGAGGGAAAAAAATTAGACACGGTTTTACGATCTTTTAGCAGAAATCTGAAAAAAAATGAGGTGGGAAAGAGAAATAAGTTTAAAAAAATTATCTATGATCGGTTCAACTGATTTGAAAAATTTGTGTCTAGATTTTTTTGTGATTTCAGAGAATATAAGAGCAAACGCACGCACACCACTGCAGGGGCGGGGGAGGGGGGCGTTAAATAAAACTTTGCGTTAAAACTAAAGAGAGGGTAAATTAACAACAAAAGTGAAAGCGAATAAAAAAATAACTGTCAATAATTAAAAGAATAAGAGAAAAGGTTAAAGAGAGAAGGTGAGGGAAAAGGGCGAAGAAATAGAAAAAAAAAGACCTATGAGGAGTGGCGGCGGAAAAGTCACGACACAACCAAGAAGATATTCTTGATGAAAAGGCATTTGGTTTAGTCATATGATCAGATATCAAACGTCGGCCTATCCAAAAACGACAGTATATATATATATATATATATATATATATATATATATATATATATATATATACATGAATTATTCACACAAAACTAATTAAAGGTTAATGATTTAAATGGCGAGACATCCATCACAAACAATTCAAATAGTCACAAAACCTCCAGATCCGTTATGAAATGAATTGATCCTTGTTTATATAAATTTCTGCCGTATAACAACAAGGATCAATTCATTCATAACGGATCTGGAGGTTTTGTGTACTATTTGAATTGTTTATGAGATGGATGTCTCGCCATTTATATCATTAACCTTTGCATTTTTGTGAATAATTCATGTATTTGTAAATTGATTGCACGTTTATTGTAATTTAAATATATATATATATATATATATATATAAAACCAATCTAGCTAGCTAGCTATGTATCGCCTATATATACATGCAAAATCTATCTCTCTCCCCTCTCTCTCTCTCTCTCTCTCTCTCTCTCTCTATATATATATATATATATATATATATATATATATATATATATATATATATATATGTATATAATGTTATATAATTATTCTTATAACTTTATCAAAAATAAGTTTATTGAGCTTTATATTTTGGAATTATATAATTTACCTTTTATATCCTTATATTTCCTTGATAAAATGTTCTATGAAGCTTCAAAATAAAAACGTTATTTCACCTTTACACTTTTTCTTAACATCGTTCTGATCTTCTTTATGCTCACACACACACACACATATATATATATATATATATATATATACATATATATATATATAAAGTAAAAAGACAAATAATATATTGTAGTATTGTTAAGACTCCACATATATGAATTTTATTTCATATATATATATATATATATATATATATATATATATATATATATATATATATATATATATATATATATATATCTTTAAAGGAATGTATTAATAATTAATATAAGAGTCGTTATATACAAGTCTGTTGTTGTTAGTGTATGTTGTACTTCAAACACGAATATATATATATATATATATATATATATATATATATATATGCGTGTGTATATATTTTTCACCAATTTGATCAACATTTATGTCCATATTCCTACGCTCAAAGCAATGAACACATTTATATATGTAACATGTAAACACATTTGAAATGATGTATTTCAGTGATAATTATCTACAGTCGATATACAACATAGAGCATTTCATTATATATTTATAAATAATTTAAGAATAGCAAAGACAAACATTGAGAAAACTACGTCAACAGCTCAGATGCCAACAGGAAGCGGATTAATAACTGTAATAGATCTCATGCCTGTAAGGTAATTCGTGAGCCTCGAAATTTCCTGAAGGCCTGTTTTGATGTGCCAGTGACACTTACCCTATTCATATGAGGTTGCTTAGAAGAACATATACACACCCGCATTTAGCATCTTTGCTGTATTAGTAAAAACAGAGACAAACAGTCAAAAAATATCAATTATTGTAACGAGAATTTGATTTGATTATAGCAAGACTAATTGAATCTTTTTCAACTGGAATTTAATGATGGAATAAAAATTGTGACTTGTGACTCAAAGAACAATAAATAATCAACAATGATGAACACTGAAGTGACTCTTACGAATAAAAACAAGATGGCGGAAATGAAAAATAACAATTCTTAAAAAGTAGTACAGTCATAATTAGGAAAATAATTATATCGTTGATAATAATTAGAGGGACATAAAAAATAATAATTAAATACGAAAGAAAGAAGAAACAACAGTGTAGATTAAATCATTAACAATAATGACACCTTAGCATGGAGTAACGGTATCCCGAAAAACATGTCTACTGCAGCTAGCTCAATATTCATCGTGTATTATATGTCGTTGTGCTTTTTATGCTGGATAAAGCTAAGCGGCGCATCCTTAGAAGATCGTTATTACAGTCAAACCTCATTGGGAGTTATATATTTAGGACCTTTTTAACTAAGCATGCTTAATAAATTGCGATGAAGCGCAGCGCTATGAAATCTACTCCCGGAAGACCCTGATTTCTGGAGTGTTTTTAATTCTCGCTTGCTATCCATCTTTTTTAGCCATGTTGGGTTCTGAGCTAATTTTATAAATATTCTTGCTCGTGTGTGATGATGAGTTTTATGTTCCATCGCATGAGTTATTAGTTCCATTTTTAGTGTGGACTCCACAAATGGAGCACTACCTCCATCTTTAAGAATATACTTTTCTCTTCCATATATATATATGTGTGTGCATGAGTAAGGATCGTATTTACTGATTACCTATTATTTTCTTTCTCGTGATAACCGCAAATGTATGTCTACCTGATCTTTTATCTGGTAGTATTCATTGCGACATATACAGCTTAACTTAGTGTATGTTCTTTTTTCTTTAAATAGAAGGAAATCTCAAAAGAACAACCCACAACTCAATGTCTAAACGATGCCGATGGATGAATGGCTGCTGCGTTATGAGGTAACGAACGATCACCTAGGGGTTCGGATCACTGATTGTAAAAAGTCAGTTAACCAGTGTGCCGGGCGACTTTGGGTGGGGTTTTTGACCCTCACATCGCATTTATTACTGGTATTAAAACCTATTTTACACTTTCATAGTGTTTCAATCCCAGTTTGGAGCTTAACTATTTGCCCATAGCTGGGACCCTAACAGGTGCTAGCACCCCGGGTCACAGTGGACCTGGGAACACCAGCAATTAAGAGGTGGTTCTACGCTTCTCAAAACCTCCTGATTAGATGCCTTGCTGTTGGACGTAGTTTATCGTCTTAACCAGGACGCGTATGGTTATGTGTAAGATAATTAATGGATTTTTAATCGAGCATCAGTTGGGATTACTATAAACGTCAATTTCTTAGGAACAATTATTTGAATAGATCTTTTGTTTTTGTTCCTTTTCCAAATACTGCTTTCGACCGTTACACGTTAAATTCACAATAACGACTAAAAGCCAAACCAAAACTTTCAGTGTCGCTCTTTTAGTGGATAAAGAGGGAGCCCGTTACCCAGGAGGGAATCTACCTGAGGTCGAAAATTTGGGGTTAGGAACAAACTTCTACACGAATAGTGAATCTTTAAGTCCCCATAACCGGAATAATTCTAATGATGACTCTGCGAATACCTCAACTAGATCTATATCCTTTCATTTAGACGAAGAAAAGGTAAAATGGTCTTGTGATGAGTACAAACTCGTATGAATGCATTCTATGAAGCGTTACACAAACCTGAAAAAAAAGCATCACTCACCGAACATATGATATTTGGCGAGAAATGGTTGGACAAGAAATAGAATGTAGATTGACGAAAATAAACTATCCAATGACTGATTGACAGATGACGAAATTAAAGAAATAAAAAGAACTGCAGTCAGAATAGGTGAACTAACAGAATATAAAAGCAAACCAGAAATGGACATAAAATATACCGACATCCGACAAAACCCAAACCATAATGAAGAAACTGAGATACACACCAGTCATTGTGAAGATAATGATTAAAGTTCATAAGAGTTGGAATGGCGTGATTGTAGTCGCTCACAACCCTGAAATAAAACGAATCCAAAACACATTGAAGCAAATTATTTTACGGAAAACAAGTATAGTACACAAGAAGCCAAAGAAAAAATCATGAGACATATAAGTTAGGCAAAAAGTATTGAAATGGAGGAACGAGAACAACTCCCAAGATTACAACTTACAAATCATAACCTCAAAACAATTAAACTCTAGAATGCTGCACTCAAATTAATTCTAGATGAAGTAGACACACATATAAGACTCAATGAAGCAATATATGCATCAGCAATAGCAGCAAATAAAAAAATGAAACCTCAAACTAAAAAAAAGGCAATCTCACAGACATAAAGATCCACCTTGGAAAAGAAAATTAGTGAAAGAAATTGAATTACTTAAAAGTGAATTATCAGTACTCAGTGAATTGGCAAGAGGAACAAATTTAAGGACTAGAAAATTAAGAAGAGTAAAAAGAAAATACAACATTAGGAATTAAATTGATGTCCTATCAGCTGAAGAAAAAATACTGTAAACAATGCAACTGAAGCCTCGAAGTATCAGACGTTATGAAAAAAATTCTAGACAGAACCAGATCTTTCAAACCGATGCAAAAAATTTACAGAGAAATAGGCAATGAAAAAATTGATGTGACAACACCCACAAACCAGCAATAAAACGAGTCCCAAACACATTGAACCTAATTATTTTACGGAAAACATGAATAGCATACTCGAAGCCAAGGAAGAAATCATGAGAGATATAAATTAAACACAAAATATTGAAACAAATCATAACCTCAAAACAATTAAACTCTAGAATACTGCATTCAAAAATTAATTCTAGATGAAGTAGACTCACATATAAGACTCAAAGAATCAGACGCCATGAAGAAAGATCAAGACTCTACAGACAGAACAAGATCTTTAAAACCGATGCGAATAAGTTTTACAGAGAACTAGGCAAAGAAAAAATTGGAGTGCCAAAAAAAAAATAAAAAAAAAAAAAAATGGAAGAGGTTCTGGGAAAAGCAGGGACTTGCCTTAAAGGACATAACAAAAACGCCGGTTGGATTACGCAAGAGGTAGAATGAATGGAAAATAAACCAGAAAAAAACATGGGCAGGAATCGCAGAAGAGGATATTGAATGTGCACTGAAAAATATACACAACGCGAAATCTCCAAGTATAGATAAATTTCCTAACTTTTGCCTCTATTATCTAAATACAGCACACACATACACACCAAAAAACAAAGAACTTCAAAAATGGCCAATGGTCCTCCTAAAATTCCGCCATGGATAAGCAAATGAATTCACTTCCTTTTACACAAGAATGTCCTAAAAAGCTACAGACAAATTATATGTCTTCCCACAATATAGAAATTGATTACATCTGTTATGACAAAGCAGATATATTCCTTCTTAGAAAAAGCAGATATATTCCTTCTTAGAAAAAGCAGATATATTCCTTCTTAGAAAAAGAAAAATCATACTACCTTTTGAACAAAAAGGGTGCAAATGTGACTCTTACGTATGTAATGACTAATTACTAATTAATAGGATGATCTTGGAACATTGCTTCAATACAAAGAAAAATCTCAGTACTACCTGAATAGATTGCCGTGAGACATTCGATAATGTACCTCATTTCTGGATCTTAATACCTTTAAAGTCATCAATTTCATCGAACAAAATATGTCGGTATGGGAAACAACACTTCCATTCATTCATATAAATGGAGTCTACAAATCTGGTGAAATGAACATCAACAAAGGAATATTTCAAGGTGACACATTGTCTCCCTTACGATTTTGTATATATCTAATAACATTAAGCAGCGAACTTAACAGGAAGGAATATGGCTATGAGATATCTCAAATGAAAATAATCCATCTATTTTACATCAATTACAGGGATCACTATAACAAATCTCCTCTATTAGCTTAGACCTGGGGGAAAAATCAAACTTTTAGAGCAAGAAGAAGCTTATTAGTATCACAGTGTAAATGAAAGTAAAGGAATGCACCATAAAAATTGAAAGAAATAGTGCGAAAAGAAAACTGTAGAAGGATGCGACTGATATTAAGAACTAAATTGAATTCTCAGAACAGAATTATGGCCATTAATACGTTTGGCATCACAGAGGTTCAATATAGTTTCAACATTTTGAAATGAACTCTAAATGATATCAGACGAATGTATTTCAAGAAAGGAATGCTTATTTCTAAAGATAACCTGCATCATCCAAAGGCTGATGTAGACTGTCAAATACATACCCCGTAAAGGAAGGAGAAGAAATGTTATTCAGGTAGAATTGTCATGCAAGTCAATCCCTCTTGGCTTACTAACATACATGGAAACAACAAAGGACTGGATGATACAAATAATCAAACAACACGAGAACAGGAAAAATACATTCAATCATGAAAGACGGTTGTAAATACAAAAGAGATTTACATCTAATAGATTCTGTAGAAAACCAAAACGGAATCCAAAAAATTATGAAAAATTAAACCAAGGATATATCTTTTGAATTGATGGAATATCGCTAGCAAGACAAAGCTTTGCATGGCCAATATCCAGAACGAGGCTAATAAAGCCAATGTTGATAAAGTTAATACTCATCGATGTTTATGAGTATTTGGTTTGAAGGCTGAAACAGAAGGCTTTGTTCTAGCAGTGCAGGACTACAGTCTTTTTCACTAGAAAATTTCAGGCAAATATAATACATAATAGTGTGGATCCAAATTGCAGGCTCAAATATCACATATCAGGAAACCATAGACCATTTGATCACATGATCTTGCGCCAAATGAATATAAAAATCGTCATGACAGTGTGGGGCAATATTTACTCTGGACAATGTGCAGACACATAGGAAAAGATATTAACAAATACTGGTATGAATAACAGCTAGAAACGTTTATAGACATAGAAGACATGATATTTCTATTGGATTACACCATCTTTAAAAAGAGCAATATTGAACGGAATAGGCCAGACATAACTGTCAAAAACCGAAAAGAAAAAAAAAACTTGCTTACGGAATTGATATGTCTCACAACCAGGGAATTTAAAAAAATACTATCGAACTTGAAAATCGCAATAGAAAAACATAGGTATATTGAAAACAAGAATAGTTACAGTCATAGCTTGGAATGTTAAAAAAGAATACAACAACACATTAAAAAATCCCTGGAAAACACAGCTTAGGAGAAATGCAAAATCAAGTGCAGCCCACAAACTAAGAAGAACTTTGTCCTTGTAAAGCTTGTGATGTTATGGAAGTTGTAAAACAAATCATGAAATATAACCATAAAAACACACCAATATCTGCCTTATGTCTTTCTATGGATTTGTTGGGTAGTGTGACTATAGCAGAAATGGAAATATAATGACTATGGTGATAATAATAATAGTAACAATAATAATTGCTGACAAGGATCAGTGCTTTCCAGCCAGGATATCTTGAAATTAAACAACGGGCCAATCTGGTCGCGTATGCGGAGGACATAATGAGACAGTTGATCACATAATAACTGGGAGTGTCCAACAGACGCCAATAGTGTACTTGCCACTACTGGATAAGGATGTTGAAATCATGTCTTTTGATAGGTTTTAGAAGCGTTTGAGAAACCAAAAATATAGAATTCGTCATCTCAAAACCGTAGTTGTTGAAGGTATGAGAATTATATCAAAAGGAAAAAAAAAAAAAAGAAATGCTTGATTGACTTATTGGTACTTTTTGTTGTATATTTATCTCTATTCAGCGATCACAGTTACCTGTTCACCTCTCGCTGACTATATGGTAGCTCTTTTGGGTCTTTCTTGACCTATATGAATTTGGCATTTAGGCACAACTCGGATGATAAGAAGCAAAGGTAAAACAATAATAATAATAATTATAATAATAATATAAACTGCCACAAATTACGCTCTTAATGAAACGACCTCCGACATGCATATAATGAAATTATATGTTCGTCAGCAAATATTACAGAAGAAAATTTCATTACAAGCAAAAGCCAAAGAAGTCCAAGAGTGTTTAAAAAGTCAGAATGGAAAAAATATAATAAAAATAAGACTGAAAAAGAAATTATGTTGTATAGAGAAGAAATATGGTGTGAAAATGTTAACGGCAGTAAAAATACGAAACTAAAGACATAGGACAAACTAAAAAAAACAAGCAAATGATGAAGATATATCGTCTGTTAAGAAAACATTAAAAGAGGAAGTGCAGTCACAGTTACAAAAAATACAAAGATAAGAAAAGAGAACTAAATTGTTGAAGCAAAATAAAATATTGCAGAAAAATGCTAAAGTTCTAGTGTAAAGTAGTAAAACAAAAGAAATGGAAATAAAAATGCCGGCTGAAGATAAACTGACAAAATTTTGATGGAAAATCTGGAACGATAAAGAAAAACATTACAGTAAACAATGACAATGGATTGAAAAGTTAGAAATAAAGAATAAATAACTGCAAAGGCATTGTCACTATATTAATATTTCTGAATGGAATGAAGGTCTGAATTATACACATAAATTGAAATAGCCAGGTGTTGATAAGGCATACGATTTTTGGCTTTCTGCTTTTTATATATTAGTGTGTTTGTTTAATGAAATTGCCTGGGAAAGCGTCTGAATATTTTGCAAAAGAAATAAGAAACTTCTTGCCTAAAGCAGAAAAAACTAAGATTTATAGGCTTATCACATGCCTCACAACTATTTATAGATCCGTTCTGTGTATGACGGACACTGGTTGGGAGATTGGAGCTTTTGAGGAGCATAGAACCATCTCAATTGCCATTGTTCCTAGACCCATTCTGGCCCAGGGTGACAGCATCTGGGAGGATCCCAGCTATGGGAAAATAGTTAACCCCAAACTGGGGACAAAACACGATGGAAGTATAAAAAATGTTACAATGAAATTACCAGCAATACATTCTCAAAGTAAAAAAAAAAAAGTACATTCTCATAGTAAAAACATAAAATAATAAAAATTACCTACAATACATTTCTGTGAAGAAAAATATTACCAGTAATATGTTTTTGTAAAAGAAATTACTAAATCTCCCCAAAAATTAAATTTCGCCATTAAATGACCCATAAGGAGTTGATATGCCGCTAAACAAACTAAATCTAAAAAACAGCTATTATAGAATCCCAACATCAATACTTTCAGAAATAAATTATATGGTAAATAAGTTTAGTTAACCATAGAGAAAAAGGGTCTTTGACGGAGATCCTGCGGAAGCAAGGGCACTTTAATTTTTAAAGATTGTAGTTATCAGTGAAGCATGGAAGTGGAAGGGAGTTTCACAGGCGGGAAGCGCATGAAAAGAAATTGCTGGAGTAGAAGTGGCGGTTGAATTTAACTACTTCAACAGTAAAAAGGCTGGAACGTGGATGCTAATCTAGTAGCAGCCTTAAATTTATGTAGTCAGGGCATCATGGATGATAGCTCATCAGAAGAATTGCCATGAAAAATATTTATAGCAAAGACAGATTCATGCCACATCACGTCTATGATAAAGTGGCTGAAGTTCAGATAACAACTCAGGACCGATTACATTGCAGACCTTTCTTTGGATTTTGTCGAGAATCCCAAGATGAACAGCAGAGACACCGAGCCAAATATGACAACAATATTCGATGCATAGATGAATGGTAGATTTTTAGATGTGTAAGATAGACATTGACGAGAAAAGATATTCTGGCACGACTTCCCTTACAGAAAATTCCAAGTGGATGTTTTATTTATCCTCTTGTGTTTAGCATTTTACTGATTCCATCCTCCTTTAGACAAAATAGGATATTGAAGTGATATAATCATTCTTTAACAAGGAACAATTTAACGGTCACAGTGTTTAAACGAAATGGAGATACTTTTCAGAACTGTTAAAATATTTAGCAGTGATATAAGGACATAGGTGTAAACAACATTCAAGAGGTAAATTGTTAAGAATTAAGGTTATCGAGTCGGATATAAGGACCGGGATGAAAACGCTGGTATAAAAAGTGGCATAAGAAGAAGGAGTTATGCACATCGAAACGTCCACTATATCGCACACAGGTGTTGAAAAAAGAAGCGCATAACTTTACAGGTGATGCCTACTTAGAAATACGTCAGATCGGGTAAATCAGTCACAGAATTCACGATTGAGCATATTCCATACTATGTAATTGCGATACCCATGTAGCCTTGGCTGGCTTAATATTTCAAACACATTTGGCTGTGATGCATGTGCTTGGTATACCCTTATGAGTCTATTATTATGATGGGTATATTGGGCTCCGTATATTTGTAACTCAGCATCACTTTGTTGGCGTGCTGGTCTTCAATTCAATACTACTAATAATAATACTACTGCTACTCCTAATAATAATAATAATAATAATAATAATAAGAAGAAGAAGAAGAAGAAGAAGAAGAAGAAGTAGAATAACTTCAAGAAATTGGTATGAACACCACCTAAACCCGGTTACATAGATAAGGACAGGTAACAATTTTGTGGGACTTTACAATGCACACAGACAAAACAATCAATCATCGCCCAGACACCGTGATCAAAGATAACAAGAACAGAATTTGATTTCTTATTGACATGACAGTTTCTGCAGAGGGTAATGTATCTTTGAAGATCTTCAAAAAACTATCAAAGTACAAGATCTTGAAGAGGAAATCTCAAAATCGTGAAAAAAAGAAGACAGCAGTAATTCCAGGGGAAGTTGGCTTTCATTGAAAAAGGTTCCGATAGATACATTGAAGGGATTCCTAGTAGACTATACCTTAAATAAATACAAAAAAATGGTACTCACAATTACAGCTCAAACATTGCGAGTAGCTTTGTCCTTGTAAAATGGTATGATCATTTTGTTTTTACAAAAAGGATAGATGGAAAGTGTCATAATGCCATTTTTGATTTTAAGTCTCTGGTTGGGACCCGGAAGGAAATGTGTATACAATAGAAATCAAAGGAAATAATAATAATAATAATAATAATAATAATAATAATAATGAGAAGAAGAAGAAGAAGAAGAAGAAGAAGAAGAAGAAGAAGAAGAAGAAGAAGAATGAGGAGGAGGAGGAGGAGAAGAAGATAAAGAAGAAAGAGGAAGAGGAGAAGAAGAAGAAGAAGAAGAAGAAGAATGAGGAGGAGGAGGAGGAGGAGGAGGAGAAGAAGAAGAAGAAAATTGCAATCGCTACTAATGGCTGTCAATAACAAGCTTATCAGAACAGACATAAGACGAAAAAAGACAAAAACACATCAAAATAGAAATATTTTCCACGAAGATTAAATATCGATCATATAATAAACAATACTTCATTATAGCGTAGTTATGTGTGCCTTTTTTTGACGTCCTGTTGACGAAGATTATTTACTAACTCGAATATTTTTGTCACTTATTAAATACATTGTCATTTACAGGATCCACTTTAAATGTTTTATGAATATTCTAAAGAACGCTGCTGAAACACTTCAATCGTACTCAGGGACCTTAGAGGTGTTGTATTGTCTTCCACCTTACAACACGTTTCCTACGGACGAAACATCGCAATTCTCTCGCTATTTTCGCAGCAAATGTTTTGACGAACTTAGTTCCACCAGATGCACAACTAATACCAGGCGGGAGCTACCACTATAATCTTCATAATCCATGAGTAAAAAGGAAATTCCTTTCGAACAGCTTCTTCCCCAGAAATCGCTACTTCATGGAACCGACTCCCAAGAGAATGCTTCCCTGATCACTACAGTTTTAACCTCTTCCGATCATTATCTACTTTCAATAATCTCATTCAATAATACTCTGTCTTGAGTGGCTTTCAGTCATGTACTGAGTGAACAGCAGTAAAAGTCAACAAAGTACTGTACATTGAATTTGAAAGAGGAGATAATGAACAAAGGTAGTTATAAACGAAGCAGGTGTAAAAAAAGAAATAGTTTATTAATTTACTGACACACATTAAGTGATGTGAAGATTAGAACACTGAATGTCTTGAATACACGAATATTCTTGAACCGAAGTTGGAAAGGTGAATCAACAAGCAAGTGTTTATAAAGAATTAGGAAAAAAATCGGCAAAAATAAACAAAAAAAAGAAAGTATTGCAATAGATTTGGCGTGGCTGAAAATGAGGACATGAAAGAAAAAAAAAAGAGATAAAGATTAATGCTGATGGTTGATAATGATAATTATTACCAATAGCAACGAAAGTTTTTCCAGAATATTTATACAACTACTTTAATTTCGCTGTTCGCTTTAAAAAAAAAAAAAAAAATTCAATACGGACATTAATGGGTTAAAACTCGTTTTCGTTCCGCTGCTGGCAAATTCTTCACATAATCAGTGACGAATTATTATAATTTTTTCCTTCTGTTTTCATCTTCGAAAATTTATTAGATTTCCCTCTTAAAATACTTTTCTTTCAGAGCAAATAAAATGGCGACTTGCTCAAGGGTCCATGAAAAAGAACATTGAAAAAGCGAAAAAAAAAAAAAAAGAAAAAGAAAAGAGAAACATGGTCGACATTTTTATTTGCGAAAACAACAACATGATGGTGATAAGAGATTGAGTGGTAAGCTGTCGATCGCTGCTGTTCGTTTATTGAGCAAAAGAAATGGCACGGATTTTATGTTCCTTTTCTTTAAAATCATCAATTTGTAAAAGCATTTTTAAGGTGAAGAATTTGTTTCTTTAAACAATAATTCAATACAGTTATGCCGATTGATGTTTCAGTTCCGGTTTCGTATCTACCATTTTTACATCGAGCTTTCTCTCACCGATATTTTGGTAAACATTGAACAAAGCTTTTCAAAGTAAGCACAAATTATTTCAATCCCTTAGCCGTTAGAACAAACAAGAATTAACAACCAGAAAGTAATATATATATATATATATATATATATATATATATATATATATATATAGGGTATCACATTATATATGTAATCATTGTTTACTATGCAAGCGAATATATATCTATGTATGGCATTCATCCATATCTATCTATATTTTAATATGGTTCATGCACCTACCTATGCACCTATCTATCTTTGTCTGTTCATTATTTATTTATTTATCTATCTATCTACTATATTTGGCATCTGCTTCTCAATCTCAGTCTATTCTTATCTATCCCATATTTCTATAATTACATTTCAATATCTATCTATCTATCTATCTATCTATCTATCTATCTATGTTTCTTTTTGGCATCTGTTTCCCATCCTCAGTCTTCTTATCTATCTCAATCTTTCTATCAATGCATTTCAGTATCTATCTATCTATCTATCTATCTATCTATCTATCTATCTATCTATCTAATTCTGTTCCTCTACCTTTCATCCTACCTATTTATCTCCGTCTGTTCATATCTATCTATCTATCTATCTATCTATCTATCTATCTATCTATCTATCTATCTATCTATCTATCTCGTTCATTTTTAATATCTGTTTTAATATCTATCTATCTGGATGAAACAATTACTTCTTTTGATAAGAAGAGTTCAAATGTTTTCAGAAGTGATTAGCATGTAGACATTTCTCTCCAGTTTGATGATTAATGTGATGGAATCCGTCCAACATTCTATCAGTCACTACATTATCCCGCTTGTAAAATCCTCAATATCGACATAAAAATATATACATACTCTTCCAACAACACCCTCCGTCCTTATATATATTTTCTTTATCGATTTCATCTTTTTCTTCTCCTTTTTTCTTTTCTTCTTTCTTTTAAACTCACTCTACAACAACGCGTGGCCATTTTCGAACGTTATCGTCGATCTGACAACATCAATCTAATTGAACCAGTCTAATCAGTCCAATCGTCTTCATTTGTTCATTTATTTATTAAGTTTAGCTTTCGGCGACATGTCCAAATCTGTTAAGATAATACTGAATAAAAACCTATAAACAGAACATGAAAAGCAAATCATTTGTAGATTTTTCTCTGTAACTTTTTGCTGTAATAGAGTATTCCCTCTTGAACAGACAACACCAAGTTAGCGTGTAGTAGTTTTAGTAGTAGCGGACTGTTTTAAGTTTTCGACGAAGCTGGGAAACGCAAAAACCATCTCCACGATTGATCAAAATGAAACAACAATATTTTGCTAAAATAGATTTCAATAGCTCACATGGGAAAGATTTCTTATGACAATGAAGATTTAAAATATATATATATATATATATATATATATATATATATATATATATATATATATATATATTTCACATATTCCATCATCTTTTAAGGTATTCATAAATTAGTAATTAATATTTAATAATGTTTGATTTGTACGACATAAGTCTAAGCTATGTTCCTTCTGCACGTGGTCGAATATGGCTCTCCGCAACATCCTATCATCTGAAACTCTTAGCAATATTTGTCCCAGCCATCCATTCACACAAGCTGTTTAAATGGGCGGCCATTTTTCTCCCTATCTCTCTCTTTTGTTTTTGTTAGTCTTCTCAGTGTTAAATTCTCCAAGCCCTCTTTTTTTCTAATTCTGAGTATATATGTCCTTTTTTTTTGCCTTTTCATTATTACATTCTTCTTTGGTCTTGCACTCCGTTTGGTGCAATTCTCAGCACCCTTCAATCGAACCACATTGCTTCTGTATTTAATCTTCTTTTGTAAGTCAATTATCCAGTACTGAAAATTCATTTTATACAAGAGGTTTCATAGTGCATCCCATTTCGTCACTCTTTTCATTGTTCCTACCAAAAGTTTCCTGTGTTTTAATACATTGTCTAGCTTTTGAAAGGCATCTTTTATTATTCGAATGCAAGTTTGCGATTCTTTGTCACATTTTCAATCCTCTTTAAAAAAAAAAAAAGACTTCCCTGATACTTAAACTTATTTGATATTTACAAACCCAATTTAGAATTCATATCCGGGTATTTTTCCCTTGCTGACAACCATGCAATCTGTCTTCTTAGTGCGAGATCTTTTCAACAGTTTTTTACGTCAAAAATAGGGAATTTCACTATACACGGGTTATTTTTGAAAAGATTAAAACTCATTTTCTCTGACTGGTTGCACTAGACACAGGTAATTTTTCTGGTGGTGTTAAAATCTATGCATTTTAAATGACCTACCCGGTAGGGCTATATACTCACGGTATTTTTGACTAACCATAACCGTACAGATAAAATTTTTAGCCTGCCTCTAGACAAGATTCTTTCTGTTTCTATATGCACAGCGGGGCGTCATACCCTGCTTAAAATTTAAAAAAGACCTGATATAAATGAAGAATTAACATTTTTTTTTGTTTTCTTTTGATTTTAAGTATCATACATAATTGATGAGGTTTTTCCCTTTATTTAGCGGTAAAAAAAGAAGAACCTTAGTCATTTGCAGGCCCAGGGGTAAAGAAGCTATCGAAAACAAAAGTACAGTATCTAAATCTTCGTGTCAGATATTTTACACTAAGTTGCTTTTCTTACCATCTTTTGGACCTTTTATTTCTTATAAAATATTACCAGGATGATGCCCAATACTGCAATATTTGTCTATGGTTGGCTTACTAGCATTGTTCAGAAGAAGGGGTCACATTATCTACGAACTATATGAAAAAAATCAGGTTTTTCACAAACTCCTGTAAGCACAAATGGCCACCTAACTTAACTGTTATGATGTTGCTTTGGGGTTAGTAGAGACAAACGCCAAATAACACGTAACAATAAAAAGGGTTTTAATAGGTTGGTAAAAAGGTACAGAAATCGCCTGAGTAGTCAATAACTAGCTCAACTAAGAACTTCTCTATCTGTCTTCCCCCATGTCAACTGGCATGCCACTATTTAAAGTCTTTGTTCACAGACGCAGACAAGTTCATCTTCAAGAGGGGTGGTAGGTTTCCGACACAACAATATCACTCTACCTGGAGTGGCCCCCGAGCCTTGTATAATATTATCATATCCAACGTATAATAATTTATTTTACACACTGAACGGAATGACTGAAAGTAAAAGGAATGGCAAGCGTGTTTTGTTCCCAGAGACAGAGAAAATATAATATATATCTACACAACAGGCAGAGTAAAAAAAGTGATGAATAACAGAGTCTTTCTGTAACTGGTGACGATATATTCTCAAAGGGAAATGGCGCAATTGGCTTGAAATTTGCACCGCGTGGAATCTGGTTGGGGGAAGTATAAAAAAGCAACTGTTCGGTTTGACTAATGGAATGCTGACAAACAACCACATTTATCAATGCATGAAGTGACGTCACTAATCGGCCGTCATGTGACCTACATGATATATCTCGATCAAAGGGAGATAATCGCTTTTCGTATCGCTATAATATAATTTTTCGATTTTTTCAAAGTTATAAATAATACTATATATTAACAAGTATTAGCAATGATTACATAGTTCCAGATATTATACATTCCAGATATTTTACATTTCCAGATATTCTATAGTTCCAGATATTATACATTCCAGATATTTTACATTTCCAGATATTCTATAGTTCCAGATATTATACATTCCAGATATTTTACATTTCCAGATATTCTATAGTTCCAGATATTATACATTCCAGATATTTTACATTTCCAGATATTCTATAGTTCCAGATATTATACATTCCAGATATTTTACATTTCAGATATTCTTAGTTCAGATATTATACATTCCAGATATTTTTTACATTTCAGATATTCTATAGTTCCAGATATTATACATTCCAGATATTTTACATTTCCAGATATTCTATAGTTCAGATATTATACATTCCAGATATTTTTTCAGATATTCTATAGTTCCAGATATTATACATTCCAGATATTTTACATTTCCAGATATTCTATAGTTCCAGATATTATACATTCCAGATATTTTACATTTCCAGATATTCTATAGTTCCAGATATTATACATTCCAGATATTTTACATTTCCAGATATTCTATAGTTCCAGATATTAGACACATTTAAATCATCGTAATATTTCATATTATCTATTATTTAATTTTCATTTTTATTACTTTACTTGAATTTTATTTTATTCATTTATTTGTTTATTTTTTCATTTTATTTCGTATATAATAAAAACGCGAATCATTCACTCTAAATAAGTTAAAAAGCTGCTCTATACATTTAAGACAATATGTCAAATTTTAATTTTTCTATAATATATCTTTATATTTTCACATTTACAAAAAGTATCTGCATGAAAAAAGAAACTTTAGAAAAATAAACTCAATAAAAAATCGCAAATCAGGCGTCGGCAACCTATGACCCCTCGGGCTACATCCGGCCCGCGAAGAATTTTTATTCGGCCCACCGAATTAGGTAATTAGGGTCCAGGTGTTAAGTTACACCTGGACACTAATTAACTAATTATTTTGCGGGCCAAGTGGCGAAAAATATCAGTTAGAGTTAATCCCCTTATAATTTGATAGATTTTTAAATCAAATTTTTTCTGAATCCACTGCTTACTTCTACAATAAATATGTTTTGCCAAGCGGAAAATATAATAGCCTGTTGAATAAAATATTCCACACAAATAAACTAGCTACCATAAAAAAAACGAAAAACACAAAAAATAATACGAAAATGGTGGCATCATTGTATGAAATATGCTTATGAAAAAACATTTTCGAAAATAAAAAGTCACTTTTAGAACAATGTTGAATGATGACAACCTGGATGATGTTTTCTTATCGACAAATATTTCACTTGATGTGGGGAAGTTACCGACCAATAAACAAACGTCTCATTAAATAATTTGCTATTTCTATTAGGTTGGTGCAAAAATAATTTCGTTTTCTCATATAGTAACATATGTTAGAAAACGAAATTATTTTGCACCAACCTAATAACTGTATATCGTTTGTATTAAAGAATTTCCATTTTTTTCTTGATTGTGTTAAAATGTTATCCTGTCATTCCTGCCGTAAATAAGGAATCATGTTTAAATAATGTAACATTTAACTTTGTTGTTATTTTTTTTTAAACCTCCAGACAAAGGCAACCTTCTGGGTGGGGCGGTCTGAGGTTGAGACAATTTATTATAGTACATTTGATATAATAAACCTCCTCCGAGACATTGCATAGTTTTCTGGCCCGCTCTCTCTAAAAAGTTGTCGACGCCTGATTTAAATTATCTGAAAAAATATTGATTATTTTCTTATTTATTTTTATATTTAACTAGCCGATGTACCCTGCTTTGCACAGGTGTACATGGCGGTTATTGTGTAATCGTACCTCATGTCAAGAAATGTCTTCCTGCGTCCCCGCTTGCATGCATCATCCGTTGATATACTAAGCTATACACCTCTCATATATTTTACGGTATGCCCTTGTTTGATTGTTCTTAATAAAGGAACTCCACCGATAAAAAAAAAAAAAAAAAAAAACTTCTTGTGTGGTCATTGCTCGGGGTTAATTTTTTTCAATGTTTTAGATATTCAATAAATTTCCTTATAAATTTCAAAAACTTATAAATAACTTTCAAATTGTATGGCATTGTTCACAAATCTAAAAATCAAACAAAAACAGGGATAAAGCGTCAGAGCTTGATTCAACTGCAACTTTCTTTGCACGTTTACTGTAAAGCTGGGATTAATAAGACGTTCTTCGGGAATTTCTCCCTTTTATCACTTCAATAATCCTCTTCAAACAATCTTTGTATTAAAGGTTGTTCGATTGCCAATTTAGGATGGAATCATATGAAGAAACTATTGGATAAATGACAAAAGCCGATTTTGGTCCTAATTTGTCGCAGATTTCATCCACTTAAATGAAATAATCTAAACCAAACTTTCACACATGGCAATTTTGGAAAGCATCAGAAGAAAAACCAGGGAGATATGGCCGAAAAATGAGATTTTTGAAAATTGTATTCGTGATTTTTCTTTATACGCAGGAAAGCGAGGACTAAAACGACACTTATTCCTTGCACGATGACAAATTTTTTTTAACATAATTTAAGAAAATCGGATAAGAAATGAGGAAGATATTAAAATTTTATCTTAAGTAGTACGAAAAACCCGATTTTTTCACATTTTTTTTTCAATTTGTTTGTATGAATCCAATGTTGCAGGAAAACTATCAAGCACTCTACATAAACCTTGTATCATGGGCTAGATAGTGCAAAGAACATCAGTTCATCCAGTAAAAAATTTGTTCGCGTGTAACTTTACCGTGGTTTTTGAAAAAAGTCGTACCCACCTTCGATTGTATCGATTTTTTTTGTTTATTTTTTTGATAATCCTGAAGATTGAAAAGTTGTTCTTGATCTTAGATTTCATAAATTTGCAATAAGTGTGTACAATTTCATCGGAATCGGTTGAGAAATTTGGACGTGCATAAATAACATATATACACATAGACATGCAGACACTCAGACAGACACCATCTGTTTTATAGATATAGATTATCTTATTTATTTATCTAACTACACACAAACATAAGCATGCACACGCACACAGAAGCATTCACACATACGCACAGACACGCGCATGCTTACACATACCCTCAAATGTTGACGATATAAATGAGATCGTCCTCATTTTTGTTGCCATATTTATCACAACGTTTCGGCCGGTGGCTGGAATGTTGAAGTGAAACCTTTATTTAAATATAGCAAAAAAGATGAGGACAATAGTCCGAATAATATAAATAGTGTACATAATACCTCATCTCAAAAATATAGACAGGTAATGAGATCGTTTTATATTTCTAGAATGTTCGTATATATTGAATTAAACAATATTATGTTCGAAAACACGAGATTTTACGGACCGACATGTTTTCGAACATAAACGAGATATTCGCCTCGGAAATTTTAACAATGCTTTAGTTGTACACACAACTAAAGCAGATCATAATTTCGATTTCGATTCCGTGAAAGTATTAAAATATTTTCATAATAAAAATCTCAGGAGGATTTATGAAGCAGGTATAATATCCATCTCACGCACGGTGAATACTAGACCTGGTTTCTTTAATATTTCCCCTTTTTGGAGATTGATGCTCGACAAGCATACACATAAAAAATTTTAGAACCTAATAGAATTCTTTTCATTTTCTTTTTCATTTCAAAATAATCACAAACTTTTAGGAATACGTTTTGAAAGCGTCGCCCATATGACGACGGCGTGACCATGTTAGACGGAAGGCTGATCATTTTAAAAAATTTCAGTTATCTGTTTTGGATAAGACTTTGTGTTTTTTATGTCCATCGTATTTTTCATATTGAACTGAATTGTATTTTAATGAATATTGTCTTGAAAAAGGTTTATTAAACCGAAACGTCAGACGTCGACATTTCATTCATTTTAAACAATATTTAAGGATTTTTGTTTGTTTTTTCAAAATTTTTCTTCATTCTGTCGGATTTATATCCATTTACACTTGCTTATATATATATATATATATATATATATATATATATATATATATATATATATATATACGTGTGTGTCTTTGATAGGCATTATTTATGTCCATATGTTGATTTGGGGGGCTTTTTCACGTCAAAGCTGGCCATAGTAAATAACTATACGTTAGATACTTTAAGAAGTAATTTAATAGTGGTTGTTTATGAAAAAAGAACATAATCTTTTTCGTCGAAAATACATCGAAGGAGTCCTGATAAATAATTTGACAATTATAAACGTTAAAAACATATGCCGGTGGTGGTTGGGGGGGGGGTCGCTTATAACGGGGGAGTCGTATTCTCAGCTATGTTGCATGTCATGATTAAGTTTGATGAAATTGCTCACAAACCTATTTTATCTCTCTTCAGTCATCAGGTAATGCCAGTCACGTGATATTTTGTAAAGACATCTGCTCAGGGAAGAAGTGGGTACATTTTTTTATTGCTCAAGTGAGCATCAATAACCTCAGGCTGAATTCGAAATCGTTTCACTATTAATAGGTATGCCCACCCATACCTCCCAAAGAAAGACACACAAAGACGTATTACTGGGCCTGCCATCAACTCGGAAGTACTAACAGATTCGAGGCGTTACATTTTTACGATAAATATATCATTCCTGTCAGTTCCACTTAAATACCCATCGAAGCTCATAGGCACTTGTGCAAGAGGAGACAAGACATGGATCCTTTCACAAAAACAAGAACGCGCTTGCTCACAAATATCGCACGGGAACAATGGTTCATTAATATACGTATCTTCTCAGGCGTTCTCATACTGACTCAGCTGGGGTTCTTTTGGTGCAGTAGTTGGCTGTTTTTTGTATGAGCTCGTTTTCCTTACTTCCCTCGATTTAAAAAAAATTGGTTCTTTTATTTAAAAAAGATAGGTTTATTGAGTACATAAACCTGAACGGATTAAATTGTTTTAAAATTCCACTAGTTGACAATTTTATGCAAAAATGCAGGATAAAAAGATTATCGTCAAACACAGAAAGCCGTACTGGGTATGACGATAAACTACATCTGCGTCCTGGGTAAGTCGACATGCAACAGTAAAGCAGGCGTTTTGAGGAACGTGCAATCACCTCTTAATTGCGGGTGTTCCAAGGTCCACCCTGACCCGGGCTGGTAGCAGCTCTTAGTGCTATGAGCAAATACTTAACCCCAAACTGGGGTCAAAATGTATAAAAATAGGTTTTAATACCAGTAATACATTTTTGTACAAATATTAGCAGTAGTAAATTTTTGAATGAAAAAATATTACCAGCAGTACAATTTTTTACCAGTAGAGATTACCAGCAATACATTTTCGAAGAAAAAAATATAACCAGCAATACACATTTGAATATAAATATTACTAGCAATAAGAATCTTGCTGGCATTTCCTCGACGGGAATACCGAAAATATTTATAAAAGATTACATATATATATATATATATATATATATATATATATATATATATATATAAATATATATATATATATTAATTCACATTAATTCAGTCTCAGAGAAGAAGATTATCATCTTCAACTTTTAACGGCTCGCTTAAAATGAACTTGTTCGTCTTTTAATGAAAAGTATGTTATATTTCGATTGCATGGATATATATGTGTGTGTGTGTGTGTGTGTGTGTGTGTGTGTGTGTGTGTGTGTGTAACGCTAAAAGGTCTTCAGCCTGAATTGAATTGAGCACTCTGATATATATCATAATATTTGAAAGTTGAAACCCTTGTTCGAATCCTGGTTACCAGTTGCGTTACGTGTCGCCTCTTGGTTCTAGTGGTTAGTTCTTCAGACACTCCATGATGAAGCCACAGCTATAAGCAACCGTAACACTTTTCTTAACGTTTCATTTTACCTGATATATTTTGTTGGTGGGAGAAAAGTAGAAATCGTTACTTAGAGGAAGCAAGATGGAGAGAGTGATAGAGAGCAAGGACGTCAACAGGTCGGTCAAGAATTCTGAAAACAAGGCAGGGAAAAGAATTTGAGATCTTAACCTCTCCAATGCTGAAACTGTACGGCTCGTTTACGTGCGTTTTTCGGTCTTATATAAAACAAATAAAATAGATAAAGAACATCCATCAGTGTCTACCATTTATTACTTATTGAATAACATGCATCACTGTCTTCAGCCATTTTACAATTAGATGTAGATAACACTTTGATGCTTTTGATTTCTGAGAGTAAAAAAAAAAATTCGAAACATATTTTGCGGATTGATGTTAAATGATGTACAAATGCAACTCCCTACAGGAGGCATACGATTTAAATTAGGTGTTATTGTCGGAAGGAAACTGTATTTTAAATGAAGGACAAACTGTATTAAATAGGAAAGATCTGTAAAATTAGAATGTCTAGTTGTCTATTTCATGATTTTTATAGGTGTAAATAAAACAATTTCTTACAGACATCTATCTATCTATCTATCTATCTATCTATCTATATATATATATATATATATATATATATATATATATATATATATATATATATGTATAGTGGTACCCGTTCGGAAAAAAAAGCCTTAGGTATCTCGGTTTGTAGTTGAACAAACCAGTACCCAAGGAAAAATGAGGAATAATAAAAGAAAGAACTAAGAACATGAAATTGAGGCGAAAATAATCGTCCAGAATCCAAGCTCAGAGTCCAAAGTATATATATATATATATATATATATATATATATATATATATATATATATATATATATATATATATATATGAGTGTTTGTGTTAATATGATTTGTATATACTTAGAAAAGAAAGGAAGGGTTGACAAAAAGATGTAAGTGTACAATACATTAAAAAGTAAAATGTAAATAAAAGAGAAATAATAAAACCATGAAATACGAAAAAGAACAGAAGAAACTAAATACAGTAATTCTTGAGGCTTCAAATCGCATTGATTGTTAAAGACCTCACGTACGACGTTGCGGCTCACTGTTTCTTCTTTTACTTTTCTCTACGTTAAACCGTGAAAAAATGTTACATTTTACGTCATGAAATAATAAATAATAATAATAATAATAATAATAATAATAATAGTAATAATAATAATAATGATAATATATATATAAATATATATAAATATATATATGTTTATATATATATATATATATATATATATATATATATATATATATATATATATATATATATATAGTGTGTGTGTATATGTGTGCCTGTATGCATGTGTGTATAAACCTATACTGTTAAAGATAGTATCATGTATAATACACTGTGTGCTTAAATACATATATGCATGCACACAGCCATATATATGAACAAATAAGGAACAGATTGGAAAACGTTTATATATTTAAAGTTTTTCCCTTTTATTTTAGCTTCTTAAATATATATATATGCGTGTGTGCTTTATATATATATATGCGTGTGTGCTTTATATATATATTTTTAGGGCTACATAGTATTCTTAAAAGAAGGGACATTTTATTAATCAAAAAACGGATACAAAAATATAATTTTGGTTAAAAATAGAAATTTTAAGGAAGCTTTTGTCTGAGGCTTCGTTAGAAAAATTGTCGAAATTAAGAAAAACTAGTGAAAGGAAAGAAACCTCTTTGCAAAAGAAATAAGAGAGTCAAGTGGAAGGAGAGGGGAAAGGAAAGGAAAAAAAAATTAAAATTACCCAGAGTAAGACAAAGATTCGCTGAATAGTGCCAGTTTATATTTCAGCTCCCTATGTCTACATAGTCGGACGAGACTTGGTGATAACAATCGCCTCTAATATGTTAAGATGGTGTTTCTTCCGAGTCCTGTGCAACAGAGAAAAAAGAAAGTAATAATAATAATAGGATCCACAAATAACGGAACTCAATAAATGTTCCTTAATGGGGTAGACTCATGCTTTTATGAGTACTCGGATACTAACTGAGCATGTCTACTTATAAAGCGAGGCACGTGCAATCTGCACCTATAGCCGTTGGACAGTCTTACCTACATAATCGGCCTTACACACATAAAACGATAGATAACAGAACTTTGTTGATTGCTGGGCAAGGGCATCCTTACGGACAGATGTGAAAGCTTTCCTAGTAGCAAAGATGTTCAGTAATACTACAGAATTGAAGCAGTGTATGACAGTTCAGGATATCTTATCAGCGAATGATTGACTATACGAGCCAATCCAAGGTAATCTCATCTAGACACGACCAAATGTTTTAATTTCAATAAATTTAAAAAAAAATTATGTCTAATTTTTGTTTTGATGACTCTTTCCAGATAACCATTGGTTTGGAGAGAGTTCGGTATCAAGTTTACACTCTGAATATGTCAGCGTACGATGAGTATTTTCCCAGGATTTAATTTTCTTAGACTTAGGAGCAAAAGAGTCTCAACTACGATACAGCCCAGTAAAGGTTGGCTTCTTATAAATGGTGTTGAGCAAAGAAGTGGGAGTTCTCTCAACCAGCACTTCCACGATAGATAGCATATTGTTATTCTCCATTCCCAGGGAAAATTGTAAAGAGGAGTGGAGACTATTTAGCCATTGAAAAAAAACTGTCTACCTCGTTATGGTTCGAAAAAGGTTTAAAAATGTCAACATAACGGAAATAGCAATACGGTTTAGAGACATTATCATATAATTGTTTATTTTGTATATATAGTTATTATTGTTTTATTTATGCGAAAGTGGAAATAGGTACAGACAAAACAGGAGTGGTGACAGGAAGTCTTCTTGAAAATTTCCTCGTCGTATATTTAAACGATTGGGTGTGACAGTACCTTTGGTATAATATAATTATAAGTTGATTTTCCACAGATCCATGCTATATTTAAGGGAATTTACTATCAATGAGATTTTTTTCTTTGAAAACCTAAAGGCACACTATTAAAGGTTTTGTGATAATCTATCCAAGCTGTGTTGAGATTTTTACATTTATTATACAATTATTCAGGATCATTTTATTTATTAGTAGTTGATATTTGCAACCATATGAACCTCTTCGACATCCCTTCTGTTCCAGAGTAAGAATTTTGTTTTCCTTAAGAAAAGAGTGAGATCAGTCAGTCAGTACAGACGTGATTAGTTTATATGTGGTGAATAAACCTGTTATTAGCCTATAATTTTTGATTATCTTTTTTATCCTTTTTTAAAATAATAAATGCAATACTGTTAGTGGTCAATACTGGAATTGAGATTATTAATTAGTATTGATAAACCTTGCGCAAGGGTTTTTAGAGATTGATGAGAGATGGTGGAGGCAAAATTTGGGTACATTAACATTTGCCTGTGATTTCGACTTTTGTGATTTTGCCACAGATTGCCTAATATTATTATACTTTACATTTTTCCATTCTTGTACCGGTCTATTCTTCATTCTTTCTTGTTCTAGTTTGATCCACTCTGAATTGAGATTATATTCCTTTGACTTGCTCCAAATATCCTCTCATAAATTTTACAATTCTTCAATAGACGGCGGCTTTTTGTCTTCTATAACTTCTTTTCCAATTTCCCTTTAAAACATCGTGATACCTGTTTGGAATATTTCATTTTGTGAATAGAACCCTTCACGCTTTTCACTTCGTCTTTTTCTCTGTGCTTTTAGTTGCAGTTTCTGTGTAAAATATTTCTTTATTGGCAGAATTTCAATTATTTTATTTTTTTTTGTTTTCACTTGACTTCCTGCTTTTCAGTGTCGAAACATTTTAATTTCTTGAAATCTCATCCAGTATCGATAATTCACATCATGATTTTATCAATTTCTCGCTTTAGTTTTGACTTCCAATCATGTTCCTTTTGTTTGTTTTCGACCATTTCTTTCTGAAAACGTTGTTTTCCACTCGCTGTTAAAGCTGTTGCATATATTACATTGTTTACCTCTGTAATGTTTTCCAGTGGGCTGTCCGCTAACAATGTTTGCATCGCATCGTTATATAATTGCACAGTATGTTTACTGGACTTCGTCATGTGGAAGTTTGGAAGCAGGCCTCTCTCTGACATTTGTGTGCGAATTCCATTGTTGATTATTTGAATGATGTGAGTTTTCGTTTCAGTCATATCTTCTCTGTTGTTTTCAATGAATTCTGATCTAATTTTGTTTAATTCCTTTTCATCAATGACTGAGTATGAATCAGTACAATTGTTTGTCACAGCTAGCTTCTTCTGTTTCATTTCCTGACAGATCCTTATTTCGTATTTCATTTATTTTAGTTTGTGCCGCATCCTCTGTCATATTATCTATTTCTACTCTTACCTCATGTTCCTTTGGCTTATGGCTTTTTTCATTGTCATATTTAGTTTTATCTGATCTATTTCTTTATTTTGATATTATTTTCTTTTCTTTATTTTGATATTACTTTATTTTCTTTATTTTGATATTATTTTATTTTCTTTATTTGATATTACTTTATTTTGATATTATTTTATTTCTCATGGGATCTCTTCGGATATTGGTAAGCATATTATATTTAAAGTTTTAATTTCAGTTCCTACCATATTTCGTATGTCTGACTCATTATGTTTGCGTGAAGATTTTGAGTGCAATGTAAAAATGTCACAACTTGTTTATACCCTTTAAAATTCTATCCAGTCTGCGCTTTATTTGAATTAATTGATTTAGTGTTGGGTCAAAAAGGACGGTTGGTGGAATAGTTTCCTCAAGAGACAAATCATTCGACTCCAGACTGATTTTCTCTCACAGTGATGCGGCACATTTTGACCCGGCCGACGACGGAACCAGTATAAATTTGTATGTGTGTTATCCTTAACCGCCAAGCGGTAATTTTTATCAAGATAGCACCTGTTACCAAGATAGTCTTTTGATCAAAACTAAATAGCTCGTCTCTTCCCCTGAAACATGGTTATATTCCAACCAGCGTCAACCCGATATTATTATTATTATTATTATTATTAATAATAATAATAATAATAATAATAATTTTATTTTCTTTGATTTCTGGTGTATACTCATTTCTTTCCGGGTCCCGCCCAGAGACTTAAGGTCATAAATGGCATCATGATATTTTCCACTGAAAAATTAAAAACACACACACACACACACAAACATAGTTTACATTGATAAAGGCCTTCGAAAGATGTGCGTTGTACTCGTGAGTACATTTTTTTTTTTGTATTTTTAAAGGCATAGACTTACAGGAATCCCTTCAATGAATCTATTGGAATCTTTTCCAACCAATCCGAGGGCTCCAACTGCAACAGAGATTGTTCATGTTCCCATATGCCACATTGTTGAGATTTCGATTTCAACGTCCTTTTTTGAAGATACATTGCTGTCTGCAGAGATTGCCATATCAATAAGGAGGCAATTTTTTGTTTACGGTCTCTAATAACGATGTCTGGGCGATTAGCTTCGATTGTTCTGTCTTTGTGTATTGTGTAGTCCCATAGATTTGTTACAGTTCCTATCTCCAGGTGGTGTTTATACCAAATTCTTTCAGTTTCCTTTCCGTAGAAGTTGCAGCTTTTACAGCGTGTTTTATATTCATTGTGTGCCAATACCGTTCATCCTGATATAAGATGGTCATTTGTTTCTGGCTATTTATCACATAATCTGCAATTTAGTCTAACACATTTTTCAGTATTTATGATTGGTAATTTCTATTTACCAAGCATTGGTCCTGTGCAGTAAAGGACCAATGATTATTTTAGATTCGGTTTCAGATTTTAACCCTGCACTACGGCAGCCACTAACGATTACGAGCTTTTGTCTACATCAGCTTGTTTGGTAAGGGCAGAATATTGACCATGAAGAGGTTTATCTTGTCATCGTTTCTTTATCTGGTTGGTTCCATTTGCTTTTTTTAAAGTATTTTGCAGCTTCAGTCGGCGTATTGTGCATTACTTGTATTTCTAAACTCATTTGAAACTCCATTATTATTATTATGATTATTATTATTATTCAACCTGATTTCTTGTCTGATCCAATAATTCCCAAAAATTTATCTGAGACTTGAGTCTTGATATATTTCTACCTGATTGTCAGTTTGTTGTCGTGCTGCTCTTTAAATATTAATGATAATAATAAATGTTTCCGACTCAACAGACAAAAACACATTTTTGAAAAATACTATTACTACTACTAATACTACAACTACTACTAATAATAATAAAGTTTAAAGGGACTTTATAATACAAACAGACATAACAATCAGGTTAATCGCCGAGACAACGTGATGAAAGATCACAAAAACAGAATATGTTTTCTTATTGACATGGCAATCCCTGTAGATTGTAAATTATCTTTGATTTTATTCAGAATACAAAGATTATGAAGTGGAAATCCCAAAAGTGTCGCATGTGCGGGAATCAATAATTCAGATGTAGTTGGAGCCCTCGGATTGATTGAAAAAGGGTTCGATAGACTCATTGAAGGGATTCCTGTTAGTTCATGCTTTAAAGAAATACAAAATATTTTACTCACGCGTACAGTTCACACATTACGAAAAGCTTTATCTATGTAAAATGTGAGTGATTTTTTTATTTTTTTTACAAAAAATGATCAGGGAAAAATATCATGAAGCCATTTGTGAACTTAGGATAGTATCCGGAAGTAAATGTGTATACAACAGAAATTAATGGAAATAATAATAATAATAATAATAATAATAATAATAATAATAATAATAATAATAATTGAAATTCACTACTTGATGAATCATACTTGTAGTTTAGTATAACTATTTACAACATATGGATGTAGGAATGAAGCAACTGTTGAACCCATGAAATGTTACTGCAATTGTCATCATTATAGTAATTAAAAATAATGTTGATGATGATTTAGCGAAGGAAGGAAAGAAAGAAAAAATGAATGAATGAAAACTATGAATGGAAGAAAAACTCTTTTAAACCAAATGATGGATAAGTGTGAACATATGTTGTAATACAATCCAAACCGGAATGGGTTTAAAGAAATATAACGTTCAGATAATTCACTTCCTGTACATAAATCCTAAATACTCAGCAGAAATCCTTGAGTGAAATCCCCACTGGCGTAACCTTCTTGAAACGACCTGCCTACGGGGCATTCGAAACGAGAGAAATTCAGGACTAAGTCTTGCCCCAAAAGGCGGGTTCATAACATTACTTTTCTCAGTCTTGTTTTTTAGAGCGAAAAATTAAATGACCCATTTTCTTTTCGCCGCTCGCTTAATCATATTTCAAGGCGACACTTTAGTTACTCTGTGCGTGTGTGTGTATGTGTATGTGTATGTGTGTGTGTGCGCGGGCGGTAGAGAGAGAAAGAGGATATGTGTGCATCAATGCTTGTTTTTTTTGTTCTTTGTTCCTAAGTACATTACGCCTACTTGGACTAAATTGCTCCGAAATATACACAAACATACACACACACACAGGCACACACACACACACATATATATATATATATATATATGTATATATATATATATATATATATATATATATATATATATATATATATATATATATATATATATAAATATGTGTGTGTGTGTACCAGGTGTGTACAAATGTTTCCAGTATTCTCTAATTGAAAACAAGATTATACACAGAAGAAAATCGTGTAAAAGAAATTCAAATATTTGAAAGCACCTTATAATTTCATACTGAAGTTTACTTACGTCAAGATTCGAGAACCACTTCTGTCAGAGTATCAATACTCGATTGGTTAAAATGAATGAAGTGTGGTTACATCCATCCATATATATATATATATATATATATATATATATATATATATATATATATATATATATATATATATATATATATATATGTGTGTGTGTGTGTGTGTGTATATTCTTTCATAAACATGTACATTAATATATATATATATATATATATATATATATATATATATATATATATATATATATATATATATATACCCACGTTAGGAATAATGATTGTAGACTGGTTCACTTAATTGCTGCATTTTGATATGAAAATCTCCATACATATTTTTCAATGTTTGTGATAAATGTCATTGACAAAATGGAGATTATGTTGAAAAATGCATATTCCTCGTTTAAAAACTATTTAACATTCAAGACAGAAATATTTCTAGTAATCTATTGAAATCAACAAAACTTCTAGAAAAATAATCTTCTTGCTCTGGCTCCTAGTTTCTCTTGTTGGGACAGAAAACGCCATAGAAACAGTTCGTGCCTTTTCATTGATATGAACTACGAGTTGAATTTAAATTACTTCGAATACGGCTAGCTGTTTCCGTATCTTCAACAAATAAGCTTTACATTCCACTCAAATTCCGTATCTATCAAGAAAATAATTCAGTAAAAAATGAGAATACCTTTAAAAAATTGTACGTTCAGATTAGGAAAACTGAAACAGTTTACACACATCGCGTTCACCTTTAGGGACGGCTTCCGTGTAGCTTCGCAATTGACTGCATATATAGATCAGGTAAGATGCGAAAAAATGCTGATGGATTTGAAGACTGAATATATATTTTTATATTGGGTTGCACACAGAGTGCATACACCCTATAGGAAAAAATTGCTTGCAACATTCTTATGCAATAATACCACGCAATAAAAATAATTCAATGTTACTAACGTTAATATATTGTCAACAGTGTTTATTTTCACTCTAACGGAAATTTATTATGGTATTTTTCTGAATTTTTTCATTAAAATTCATCACAATAAAAAGTAACTGCACGTTATACACGAAGGATAGAAGATTGGTGGCAATCGAAGCACGCATGCGTCATGTTACCACAGCAACGGCATTTTCTGCGATTAATAAAGACAGTCACGAATTTTGCAACTTCAAACATTCTGGTTATACCGAGTGAACTTTAAGCTGAGGAATTGCATTTTCTCGCCTACGTTTTATTATTTATGGTTTAAATTTTATCTTTTTATTTTTATTATTAAAACATATGATTTATTTTTCATACTTTTATTAAATTTTATGCAAATATTAAGATGCACTTTATACAGTGTAAATTACGCTATCTTTATCATTTTAATTTAATTTTATATCTAAATTTTACGTTTCCATTGTACGTAATAATATAATTGGGGTAATGTATTCGAATAAAAATAAAATATACTTGGGTGAAAGTTTTTCAGATATAAATATCTTGTATAATTTCAAAAACACGAACAAGAAAACATTCAATAATAATAATAATAATAATAATAATAATAATAATAATAATAAACATCGCACACAAAAAGGTGCTTCCTTATTGATATGGCAGTACCTTTAGACTGCAATTTATCTTTGAAGATCTTCAAAAAGCTATCAAAATAGAAGGATCTTGAAATCGAAATCTCAAAAATGTGGTACATGGGAACATCAACTATCCCCGTGGTAGTTGGAGCCCTCGGATTGTTTGGAAAAGATTCCAGTAGACTAATTGAAGGGATTCCTGGAAGCCCATGCCTTAAAGAAATACAAAAAATTGTTCTCACGATTACAGCCCACACATAACGAATTGTTTTGTCTATTTAATTTTTTTATTGAATATGTCATGACGCCATTTCTAACCTTAGGTCCCTGGGCGGGACTCGGAAAGAAACGAGTACACATCAGAAATCAAAGGAAATAAAATAAAGATAATAATGATAATAACCACTAGTTTTAACTCGTGATAATTCGATGACAATAAAATACCGCTAGAAACTCCCTTAACCTATAGTTAATTATTTCAGCTTAACAAATTTGACAAAACATATGAATAACAATGATGAGTATAAAAATGGATGCAGGTATCTTCAAAAACTATTACAATACAAGGATCTTGAAGTGGAAATCAAAAAAATGTGGTACATGAGGACACCAATAATTGCAGTTGTAGTTAGAGCGCTTGGGTTGATTGGAAAAGATTCCAATAAAAGGGATTGAAGGGGTTCATGGTAAACCATACCTTCAAGAAGTTTACTCACGCGTGCGGCTCATATCTTACGAAGGGCTTTATCTATGTAAAATGTATGTGATCTTATTCTTTTTTTTAATTAACCGTGGAAAATATCATGAAGATATTTCTGACCTTAAGCCTCTTGTTGGGAACCGGAAAGAAATGTGTATACAAGAGAAATCAAGGCGAATAATAATAATAATAATAATAATAATAATAATAATAATAATAATAATAATAAATAATGCAATGTATATTTGAAGATATTCAAAAAGCTTTCAAAATACAAGGACCTAGAAATAGAAATCTCAAAAATGTGGCATATGGGAACATCAGCAATCCCTGTTGTAGTTGAAGCCCTAGGACTGGTTGGAAAAGATTCCAATAGACAAATTGAAGAGATTCCTGGAAGTCCATGCTTCAAAGAGATACAAAAAATTGTTCTGACAAGTACAGCCCACACTTTACAAAGGGCTTTATCTATGTAATTTTTTTTTCCTGTCAGTGGAAAGTGTCATGATGCCATTTCTAAACTTAGGTCGCTGGGCGGGACCCGGAAAGAAATATGTAAACGCCAGAAATCAAACGAAATAAAAGTAATAATAATAATAATAATAATAATAATAATAATAATAATAATTACAATATGTCTACGCAAGAAAACCGATTCTGGTTGTCGTGAATAAGCAAAAATGGAAATGGAAATATTTGTGTAAACGAACAACAGAATCAGGAACTTGACGTATTGTACTCATAAATGTAGATAAACGTGGAATCGTGGTCACAAAATAGAGAAATCAGATTTTGATGTATTAGAAATCCCTGGAAGAGTTGAGATTATGTAGAATTCAAAGTTGCTGACGTATAGACGAAAACTGAGAATGGTTTTTGAGATTTGAGGAAACTTGCTGTCACCCTTGTCTTCAAAATGAATGCAAACAATAACAAGGACATATGGCCCAGTGGATAAAAGTGTTGGTTAGATTCAGTGACTTGACCCAAAGAGTTTTAAGTTCATTACCTGGCTCCGGCAGTGGAGAAAAAAATTGGAGAGTTGAGTTAAAGGGAGATAACTGAGACATCCGGAAGAGGCACGACACGCGGACCTAGAACAATCTACCCAGATGGACGAAATAAAGGGTTCGGTTATAAATTCCAATTACCTGAAGAAGGCCTGAACTTACAACGGCCGAAATGTTGTGAATATAGCAATAAAGATGAGGATAACAATCTAAATATTGAAAATAATTACAATATCTCATGTCAGAAATAAATGCAGATAACAGAATATTAATGTTTACTCAAAGTTTTTCCTTCATCGTATATTCATAGCAACGTTCTTATCATATTTGCTTTTTTGTATATTAAAAAAAAACAAGCGCGGTTTGCTTGGTTGGTTGATTGATTTTTTTTAGCGACATATCAAAACATATAGGGGTTATTTAATACCGAAATCTAAATATTTTGAACACAATTTTATGTCTTCAACTAAAAAACGTAATTGTATACGTTCAACTACAGATACAATATATTGTTTGTCATTTTACTATAAATATCTATTGTTGGTCATCTTTTAATATAAAAACTTACTCCTGGTATTTTTTCTATAAAAATTTATATAATTAAAATGGCAATATAATTCAAGTCTTTAAACGTCTATCGGGTCGTTGGTTGGTTGCTTCATTTTGTTTAGCGGTATATCAACACTTCTAGGGGTCATTTATTTATCTAAATATTTTGAACACAATGTGATGGCTTCAACTAAATATAATTTGAACGCAATTATATCTCTTCAAGTGTAATTTTGATCATTTCAATATAAAGAGTTATTGTTGGTAATTATTTTTATATAAATATATATTACTGTTATTTTTACTATAAAATGTATTTTTATACATTCATAGTGTTTTGTTTTTGTTTGGTGGAGTTCACTCTTTACCCATAGCTGGGACTCTAACAAGTGCTACCACTCCGCTTCGGGATGGACCTGGGAACAACAGTAATTAAGTGGTGGTTCCACGCTCTCTCAAAACCTCCAATCTCCTTGCTGCCGGATGTAGTTTGTCGTCATACCCCGGACTAACACGATTCTGAAAATATTTTTAACTGGTCTTCTCATACAATAAAAAATGATAGCATGATTTATTGGGATTTTATTAGAAAAAGAATTGCCTATCGTTACTTTATCGCTGTTTCCATTGCAAATTTTCAGACAAGCGCGAATCTTTATGGATCCGAGGTCAGACCTTTGCAGGCAAGAACTGCCTTTACAAGTCTACATGGTTGAATCACCCTTATTTTCTATGTATTCCTTTGTCAAGAAGGATGTCTCACTTAGAAAGCTTTTCCTTAAAAAAACTGCTACTTTATGCAACACATCCACGTGGATGCCGTTCCGAACACTAAAAAGACTTGAAGATATTCAATATCTTCAAGTCTAGAGTCAATCGTTATCCATTCAACCCTATCCTTGTATTCCTCCTCTTACGTTTATACCACACCCAATATTCAGTAAAACTCTATCTTGATTAACTCTTGTGCCTCGTATTGAGTAATCTTTAGTAAAAAATGATTTTGGTAGACATAAATTCAATTGTTGTTTTGTTGTTATACGTTAGTGCTTTTTTTAACTGACTCCTTACGACTGGGCAGTTAGTATGAACCTCACTAGGTGATTCTGACATTTGTCTTTGTGCTCCAACTAAGATTCATTTATCAATTATCATGACACTTCGACATAGTACAATAGTTGGCATGCTTGTCTAGATGAATTACGACTAAATAGTGAGTTCGATGCTCACATATTTTCAGCCATGTGACACATCTAAACCGCGCAAAGTAAATCATCATAAAAGGCCTCTTCGTTGTGGTGTAATGGTTAACGAGCTAGTCACATTAAACTAGGTGCTTTATACTTTCTATCGATCTCCACTAGATGCTCTATACTTTCGACTTTCTAATCACTATTATTCTAACTAACATCCTCCCTTGTTGATTTCGATATTCCGAAGCGAAGTACTAGGCTACCAGATTTATTTTATTACTAGCAGCATGACCCGGCGTCGCCCGTGCTTGATTCAAAAATCGTACAGTAGTCGCTATCACTTGACTTAAAATATTTTTGCCCTTCCTTGCCTTTAAAGGAGTGCCCTTTGCCGTGCTGATGTTGCTACATGCCTTATTTTTGCCCATCTCACAATGCGATTTTTTTCTAAGCTCTATACTAAACATTAAATCTGTTACGAAAAAAGTACTAAACAAAATGAACACAAAACGATCAGCTTTAAAAAAAGGACTCGTAACTGGAAAAACCGAATGAAAAAGAATGTTAACAACACATACTTTTTCACACCCAACCCAGTTCTGCGGAATCAGAATCAACGTTGAGTTTAAGCAAGCGAATGAGCCAATTGGAGTAAAGTGCCATGCAGATTTAAATTTTTCTCACTTGTGACGAATGCAGCTATCGATTTTTTTGCATGCTAGCATGCTAGTTAACATTTGTGTCAGTCAGCTGTTGGCTCTCACGCTGGCCAATAGAATCTTCCTGCCTATTCGTGGCAGGCAGCTATAGGCTCTCACTCTGGCCAGTAGAAAATGGCCGCAAACTACATGAAACTACCGTAGAAGCATGAAAAATCGATTTTTCCACTATCGATGGAAGTTGGGAAATGCAAAGTCGGTCTTGGCCTACCGCTAACTCGGAGCATGTGCATGTAAATTTTGGTGCAAATCCGTGGAAAATTACGGCCATGCATTCGTTACACACAAACACACACATCCTGCCTTTTATAGATAGAGATAGTGGCAAAAGCTTATTAAGAATTAGCCACGTTTTCTAGATTATCTGATAACAGAAAAATAGTGCAAAATTTTTGGAAATTCTCGAAACGAGCATCTTATCTTCAAGTTTTGGCCGTTTATTCTCAACATTAGTGTTAAATGAAAGAAATAGAATTGACTCAAACTGAAATCCGTTCGCCTTGTCCAGTTTCCGCGCCGATAGCAGTTACTCTACCTGCACATTCACGTTAGAGTCATTTATGTAATTATATCATTTTAAACTGCAAATTTCTGTCGATTTATGTTTATGGCTTGTTGTTTGTTGTTCATTTTAGCTTCTCAAAGTAAAAATTAAAAGAAAGAAAATTCGAACAATTTTATTCTATGAATTCAAAATCAACGAAAACTGCTCGCAGTTTTGACACTAACATAAACAAAAAGGGTTAAATAAGAGACTCCATTCAATACTTGAACCATTAACGAATGTGAGAAACCTATATTCCTGAAAAATTATTTTTATACATTTCAACCGACGGTAACACTATCTTTTCCAGCAGGGAAATGTTTCTTTTGCCATTATCATTACCAATGAGATGGTATTTAGGCATTTGATCTTTTAATGAAGGCCACAAGACTCTACAAGTGCGAATATTAGCACCAAAACAATATTATTAAGAAAATGTACCCAGAGAGATTGAGAGAGAGAGAGAGAGAAAAGGAAAGGAGAGTGAGTCAGTACGGTAAACAGATAAATATCAGGTCATCCCATAAGTTCTGTCCGAATTTTACCATTTTTTAAAATGAACGAAATTTAAAGAGTATTTTATAATGTCTAATGGAGCTGAACATTATTTTTATGTTTAGATGCATTTAAACTGATCAAATTTTATTTCAGAGAACAATAAAATTAAATTTCGTTTAATTAAAACCCTACTAACATGGAAGTATCCAAGAATCATTTGAGGCACATAATGCTTTATGAGTTCAAGAAAGTAAACTCAGCAGCCGAAGCGGCTAGAAACATTCACTCAGTTTATGGAGAGGAATGTGTGAATGAAAGAAATTGCAGAAGATGGTTTACAAAATTCAGAGGTGGAGATTTCACACTTGAAGATGAAGATCGAACCGGATGTCCAGTTGAGTTTGATGAAAAGCTTCCTGATGCAGCCCTTGAAGAAAATCCTGCTTTATCAGTTGAGGAATTGGTAGTGGTTCTCAGTTCAAACCATACAACTGTTCATCGCCATCTTAACAACTTGGAAAAGTTCCTAAACTTGGAAAATGGGTGCCTCATGAATTGTCTGAAAACAACCTCAAATCCCCAGTTGACATCTGCTCTTCTCTCCATTCTCGTCAACTTGTTTCAACTTTTTTGGTTAGACTGGCGAGGAAAAATGGATCTTTTATCGAAATGTTAAGCGTCGTAGACAGTGGCTTGGTAAAGGGGAAGAACCTCAGCCACAGCTGAGAACGGAACTTGATGAGCAAAAGGTTCTTCTTTCAATCTGGTGGGATCGCCAAAGAATAATCCACTTTGAATTCTTACCACTTAATGCAACAATTAATGCTCAAATATACTGTCTGCAATTAGAGCGTTTGAACCAAGGTTTGAGGGGAAAAAAAGACCTGCTCTAGTGAATCGAAAAGAGTTGATGTTTCATCAGGGCAATGCGCGACCCCACACAGCAAGTATCACGTCACAAAAGATCAAAGAACTTGGTTGGGAGAAAATTCCTCATCCACCTTATTCTCCCGATCTTGCTCCTTCAGACTACCATTTGTTTTGTAGCTTACAGAATCATCTAGAAGAAACAGCTTTTGTAACACAGGAAGCGGTTAAAACTGACATTTGTGAGTTCTTCGAATCAAAGCCAAAAGAATTTTACAGTAATGGAATTAGTAAGCTTGTTAATAGATGGAAGGAAGTCATAGATAATCAGGGAAAATACATTGTTGATTGAATCTGTAATTAAATGTAACATTTGGTCACTTGTTTTCTTTATTCAAAATTCGGACAGAACTTATGGGATGACCTGATAACTGTGTGCAGAACTATTTTATTAAGGTCTTCATGTACTGAAAATTGAGCAAGTGACACAAATTAATCAAACAAATACATACACTGTTATTAAGAAGATAAAAATAAGTGTCCATATTAGGGGAGGAGAGGGGCATATTATTTTGACAATATAGAATGAATATTTTGCAAAGTTGTCTCGGAGATCATCCACTTGAGCAGTGATTCCGATTTTTTAGATTCTTCATATTTCGGTCTCAGGCTAAACCATGCTTTATAAATACCGAATATTGATCGATTGACTTTATTGAAATGTTGGAATTCAAAAATCCTACGATAGAAATACGGAAAATATACATTTGGACACCGAAAGAAAACTTATCATTCACACACCGATTGTTGTTAAAATCTTTGAATTAAAATAGGTTTTTAACAATATATTAACACTTTAAAACCATCTGTAGGAAAACTGACCGTAGAGGAATATACGCTATTGAATAAGCCCGAGCAACTTGGTGGCCTCTATATAACGTGTATTATCGATAAATAATCGTATTTTGATACCATAAGAACTAAGTGTGGATTTCGAATGTCTAGAATTCCTTTGTTTCAATAATTTTTTAAACGTAGGAATGAGATGCGTTTAGTTCTGACAATAAATTTGTCCTCGGCAGTATTGGCAGTAGGCCAAGTACAAGAGTGAAGAAGATGTTTTGCATTTTTCAGCGATTTTATTAGATTCCGTTTCCATGGAAACGAACGAAACCAGATGATTACCAGTAAAAATAAGTCTAGCCTTGAACAGTACTTCATCATAGCAGAATGTCTATGGTATTGGTTTTGTTCACCCGGTACAAGGCACAAGAGGCACTCAAGGTAGAAGGTTACTGTGTGGATTTATATTAGCGTAGGAAATAACAATCCTTATGCGTATAGAGCTGAAGCATGTTTAAGAAGGAACCGGAAACCTAATCCTGAACAGGAAACTGGCGATTAACCTCTACTTTTGTTTAAAAAAAAAACAGGGAGGTGTGTGAACCGGGCGATGGACGAACATATACGTTTCCTCTTCAGTAAAAGCAGACTCCTGTACAGCAAAGGGCTCGAGGTCATCGCACTAAATGTTGACGCTGTGGTTTCCGTAGAATGTTGGGCTTTACGGGGTGCAGTTATCGACGCCACACACACCTGGTTTTCAATTCAGTGTCGGGAATCTAGACTGGTTGCTAAGCAAAGCTAAAGAAACCAGTTTTCCCGTTTAACCCGGTGAAGAGAATAATTCATATTTTTTCCTTGGTTATTTGTACGAAAGTGACATTTGATCTCTGCATGTCGATCGCATTTTTCCTCGTCAATAGCGAGATAGCCTATTGTTGATAGCTATTGTTGACATGTATGGATAAATCACAAATTTGGTTACCCTAAAACTAGTAAAATGTAGACGTACTTTCAATTTGTTACATTAATTCATGTTAAATTTTAACTTTATTCAAAAATATCATCATTATTTAAATTTACTTCCTGAGTAACACGTAATCTTCTTCAGTTTAAAAATGCCATTTTAAAGTGTATTTAAATAAATGTTAAATATATTCATTAAAATGTCGATATTCCTTTTTTAAAGCTAAATAGTCTTCTGTGTTAGACGCAAACATGAAAACTAAAAATGCATTCTCACAACACAGATACATAACAAACATGTATATATACATATTCATATGAAGATTTATGGTAATATTTAGATTAAATTATGTTGGAATTAAAATGAATGCATCTATATTAAAACAATAATAATTATCTTCATTTTCAAAACATGTAACCGGCGACATCTTTATGATAATTTGTGTCCCGAGCGTCGTACTAATCACCAACAAGGAAAAAGTCATCCATCATGTTTTAAGGTTCCGTCACAATATTATTATTAATTTTTGTCAATTAACGCCTTAATGAATGAGACTGAAATGAATGGTCTCTTTAGCAATTGGCAATTCTCTTTGTAAACGTTGCTCCATAAAAAATACTTAGACAATTAAATGAAGCACATGCACACATACATACTCATTTTCACTCTTTTTCTTTCTTAAAAACGCATACATAATTGTGTGTCTTTGTATACATGTGTTGCGTTGTCCCAAAATGGTTTATACATTTTGGTTATAGTAAATCCATATTCTCCAAGAGTCCATGTAAATTTTATTTTGCATATATCTAAACTATAGTAATAAATAATAACTTTGGAGATTATCTATAACATATGTCTTATATCTTGGCCAATCTAGTCGTTCTTGTTCCATGGAGATGAATAATTTGCATATTGAACTTTTTTTAATGAAATTTTTAAAAGAATTAATTGTTATTCATTTGCAATTACATCATCTGTGTTATTTATAAATCAACCATTTTTTCATTATCGCTTTTATAATTATGATGTAAGTTATTCACAAACAAATAATTTTCTACCCTAATAGTGGTGACTACATCAGCGTTTGAATCACAGTTTCGGAATAAATAAACGAAAGCAATGTTGACCGTTTTAACATGATACTTGGAAAATCGAAATTGTCTTCCTAGAATCTATATGAAATAATTTTGTGATGTCAACGAACACTCGTTGCCATTTTTGTAATGTCAATGAATACTCGTTCTCACTTTCGTAATGCTCGTTGTAGTAGAAACTTTGTAATCGCAGTTACAATTATAGTAACGCCGTTGAACAATACTGGTGTCAAAAGCCTTCGAATATCACCCATACTAATAGTGCTTGTTCGATAATACTCGCTCGATAAGTAATCTGTATATTGAGCCGAGTAGAGAAACAATAGAGTGAATAGAGCAGAGAATAGCGGTTCGTACAGTAATAGAAGATAGAATAGAATGAAGATCGTTTAGACGTCACGCTACTTTCTATTTGTGTGTTTCCTTTACGATCACGTGGTTTACTTAATTCAGTAATAGAATCGCCGGTGTTTGCTCACTGACGATCTATGTTCAAACTCAACTATCGGCAGCGACACTTTATTCCTACATAACAAATAAGTAATTACAAAATATTTAAACAAATCGAAAATATACTTTGGCTAATATAATTTTCTCTATCTGTCTATATTTCTGAGATGAGGTATCATGAACATTATTCACATTATTCAGACTATAGCCCTCACCTTTGTTGCCATATTTATCACAAAGTTTCGGCCGTTGTACGCTCCGGCTTTCTTCAGGTGGTTGGAATGTCGAACTGAACCCTTTATTTCGCTCCTTAATGACACATGGCACATTGGATAAAGGCGTTGGTGACAGTACCCAAACAGTTGTTAGTTCAATACCTGGTTAAGGCATTGGTGAACTTGGAGAGTTGAATTAACAGGAGATAACTGATAACTGACATTCATTAGACATGGCACGTGGAACTAGAACAGTCTAACCCAGCGAGCGAAATAAAGAGTTCAGTTCGACATTCCAACCACCTGAAGAAGGCCGTTGCGTACAACGGCGGAAACGTTGTGACAAATATGGCAACAAAGATGAGGACAATAGTCCGAATAATGTAAATAGTGTCTCATTTTCTGTGATATAAAGATTTCTTAGGCAAAGGAACGAGTGCTTAGTGAACAAAAGTAAATACACTTGCCACGGACAACACCGGGTATCATTGCCTGTATAGAAACTTTAATTATATATGATTTTAAATATAAATAACGTAAAGAGATATATGTATTTGATACCAGTATAATCTCCCCAAAGACGAAAAATAAATTTTATGTCTGATCTCGGGCAACCCTTATAATTCTGACTACTTTCCTAAAAAAATGATCGGAAGAACTCAGATCATTGTAGACAATTTCGGTGAATTCTTTTAAAAGCTTTCACACGCCAAAAAACGACAAAGTCAACAACATAAAAAGAAAAAAAAAACTATATAAAAGGCTTGACGGAAATTTATCAACCGTTCTGTTTAATAAAGCATGTTTGAACTAATTCAAAGTATCGCTGGCTAAATTTAGTTCATCTCTCTCCTATATATATATATATATATATATATATATATATATATATATATATATATATGAAATGGACAAAGTTCGACAATTATTCTAAGACATTTTTATGTTTATACATTCTTTTTATAGATACAAATATTTAAGTAAATGCACTGTTTATAATAAACACTATTAAACAGTAATTACCGGCCTGAATGTGAAAATTTCTCGGATATTCAGGCCGGTAAATGTTTTTTAATAATGTTTATTACAAACATAGCATTTACTTAAATATTTGTATCTATAAAAAGAATGTCTAAACATAAAAATGTCTCAATATACATACATACATACATATATATATATGATAAGCAAATATAAATGGATATAAATCCGACAGAATGAAGAAAATATCTGGAAAAACAATACAGGAATCTACTAGTCTCCACGTATTCCTACAAGAACAGAAAAGATTTTCTAAAGAACTGTATATATGAAAAATCTTTCCATCGGAATCAAATTTATAAAATTTTTATGAATACGTTGTGAAAGCGTCGCCCATTTCACGACAACGTGACCACGCTCAAACGGAAAGCTGATCATTTAAAATTGTCATTTATCTGTTTTGGATAAGACTTGTTTTTATGTCCATCGTTTTCGTCGTGTTATACTGATTATGTTAATTGTATTTTTAATGAATATTGTCCTGAAGAAGGTTATTAAACCGAAACGTCAGACGTCGACATTTCATTCATATTAAAACAACATAATCGCATTTTAAGGATTTTTGTTTTGTTTTTCCAGATATTTTCTTCATATATATATATATATATATATATATATATATATATATGAGTAGTGATTGTATTAAAATCTCACGTAATGATATAGAGAACTTTAAATAGAAATTAAAGGCAATTTTGAAAACAGTGTCCTTCTGACATGTTACCCAATGCGCGCGCTTGGGATGATGGCTAGCGAGTTCAGTCGGTTTGCCGTGAGCAATGGCGTCACTTGTGTAGACGTTTCACTCAGTGATTGCATTGTCGAAGGACGATACGACGGAATGATTTCTTTATATAGATTGTGTCAAATGTGCTTAAATCCATCGCCGGATTTTGGAGGAGTATGGAGCACACACCGTGAATCAGCGAAAGACGTATGAGTGGTTAGAAAGCTTTAATGCGAGAAGAAATAGTCTATCGGCCAAAAGCCAAACTGGTCGCCCATCAAAATCGCACACGAAGGGACAGAACAATAAAGCACATTAGGACAAGTGGTGTCAATTGTGGGTATTAGCTGATATGGATCACTAAGCCATAATTTCTGGTGAATTAGGATACCATAAAGTCTGCGCGTTTGATGGCCTGGATATATGGCTTCGTGAGCAACCGAAAAGTTTATTTTCGGAAGCGATGAAAATGCTCGTTGAACGATACCAAAAGAAAATCGCCGTGCAGTGAAACTATATCGAAAAATGACACATGGATTTGTTCTTCATCAGTCGAAATAAAGTTTTTTGCATGGAAATTGCCATTATGTTAAATTCATAATAGAGATTGGTACTTTAATTCAGTTTAATTCAAATAATTATATTGAAGTTTTCGGCTCTTGTTTTGAAACATGAGAACTCTTTTGTAACGAAGGAATCCTATTTTTAAATAAATAATTATATTTAGGCTCTACTTTTGTATCGAGCACTGATTTTAAAAATAATAACAAAAATACTAAAGAAATGTGGATTATTTACCTAACGAATTCTATCCTATTTACTATATATTTTCAGACACACACACACACACACACACACACACACACGCATATATATATATATATATATATATATATATATATATATATATATATATATATATATATCAAGAAAGGCAGATTTAAGTTGTGCTATATTTATGGGATAAAGTGCTCAATATCCGAGATATAGCGTATGTATATATAATTATAAAAGTGAACAATGAAGTCAAAACTCAGGCTGTTTCATGCGAGATGCAATCGTCAGGTCGCCTGACGATTACGTCTAGCATGAAACAGCTTGTCGTATCTGAGAGTTGGCATTGTTAATTTTATATATATATATATATATATATATATATATATATATATATATATATATATATATATATATATATATATATATATATATAAGGCAGAATGATTGTATGTGTGTATGAAACCAATGCACGGTCGCAATTTTCCACGGATTTGCACCAAAATTTACATGCACATGCTTCAACTATGTGGACTAGCCAAGGCCACATTTGCATTTCCCAAATCCCATCGATAGTAGAAATAATCTTTTTTTCATGCTTTTACGACAGTTTTCATCTAGTTTGCGGCCATTTTCTACTGGCCAGAATAAGAGCCTACAGCTGGCTGCCACGAATAGGCAGGAAGATTCTATTGGCCAGCGTGAGAGCCAACAGCTGACTGACACGAATGTTAAATAGCATGCTAGCATGCAAAACAATCGATAGCTGCATTCGTCACAAGTGGGAAAAATTTAAATCTGCATGGCACTTTACTCCAATTGCCTCATTCGCTTGCTTAAACTCAACGTTGATTCTGATTCCGCAGAACTAGGTTGGGTGTGAAAAAGTATTTGTTGTTAACATTCTTTTTTCATTCGGTTTTTCCAGTTACGCGTCCTTTTTTTAAAGCTGATCGTTTTGTGTTCATTTTGTTTAGTTCTTTTTTCGTAACAGATTTAATGTTTAGTATAGAGCGTAGAAAAAATTCGGAGTGTGAGATAGGCAAGAAGTAAGGCATGTAACAACATCAGCTCGGCAAAGAGCACTTCTTTAAAGGCAAGGAAGGGCAAAAATATTTTAAGTCAAGTGATAGCGATTGCTGTATTAGTCGTACGATTTTTGAATCAAGCACGGGCAACGCCGGGCCATACTGTTAGTATATATATATATATATAGTTGAATGGATATGAGTATATGACCGTCGGTATCACTTTTATGTGATCCTCAGACAAACACACAAACATATATATATATATATATATATATATATATATATATATATATATATATATATATATATATAATCAATCGATATAATTTTAATCAAACGTTATTATAGTGGATACTCGATATTTGAACTATTCTTTTAACTGCATTTTATGACTATCGACTTTGCATTGGAGAAATCTTAGTAAAGAATATAGGATCTAGTGTTCTTTACCATACGAGCACGGGGAACTTCACCGGTAATAGCGTTCTATTTTTCCTTTTTAATGTAGCGCATCTTCTTCATCCAGATTATTTCCTGGAAAGCTTCATAGCTTCTCATCTTCATATACGAAACTTAAAAAAGCAATTTGTAAAGAAATTATGGATTTATTTTCATTCTAAAATTTTTATTACTTCGAATGCATACCAGACTAACGTAATACGCGTGTATTTCAAATACAGAGTATCTAGTATAATAAAATTTGAACACAGAAGCCATTCTATAAGCTTAGAGTTACCGAAAGTATCTGTGTATTGTTTTACATCGATATGTCATGAAAACCCAATATTGACGGATCGTAATTGTTTCCCCTGGAAGACAATAACGTCAGCAATTCACGTCAACTGAAAATCCGGACATCCTAATCAGTGCCGTCTCGAAAATGTTCTTGTCTAGTTTTATCATCATAAAGATTCGCCTTTTTTACAATGTCTCTGAAATCATAGTTCTTGTTCATAACTTTGGTATTTAATACATTAAGATGAATTACACACGGCTGGCTTATGCACTTATAGATGTATAACTCAGACAGGCGATGTTGTTACGAGACAATAGCCGTTGTTCTTGACATATTTTGCTGGCCAATATATTTGCTTTGTCCTGTCAATATATCACATATGGATATAATATTATTTCAGCAAGTACATGCTGGTTTTTAAAAAAAGTGCGCATACCAGATCAGTAGTATACACACTTTACATATAGAGATATATATGTCTACACTCGTATATGTACAGGCAAAACACATGCAGACGTATATGTACGTATATAAATATAGGTGTTTGTGTGTGAACGCGCCTGTAATTGTTTGTGTACATACGTGTGTGTGTGTGTGTGTGTGGAGTCATACCACGACACGAGTACAGAGACATACATACATACATACATACATACATACATATATATATATAAGGAAGCAATTCATCATTTGGTGAGAAAAGTAGCCGTGATGAAACGCTGGACTGGATAGTAGAGTAAGGTTGGTGCGTCAATGCGAGTGTGGCATGGTGGACGTAGGGTGGATGTTGGGATAATTATCCCACCGTTAATTACCTAAGCTAATCTGAGAAGATTAGTTTTAATTAGTCATCTGGGGAGTAATAGTTGTGCGCCTGCATCACGCCGGCGATACATTTGTCAAAGATAATAAAGGTGGCAAAAATGGCATCAGAATTAAAGAATTAAATGGAAGAGGAGAAAAAGAAAAAGTCCGGCGAGAGGATCATGGAAAAAAAGGAAGGAAAATAAATCATAAAAAGCGTTTCAGTCAATTACAGAAAAAAAATCCAGTAATCGAAAATGAGAGGGAAAAATAATTAGATGTGAAAAAAGGAAGAAATTTAATTTAAAAGAAAAGAAATTATAACTAAGATTAATAGAATAGAAGAAACGTTAAAATCTACTGGGCTTAACATAGTCTGGCACAAGTTATTGAATACTGAGCACCAAGTATGGATTGAGCTCAGTTTATAATATTTGCTCTATCGGTTACGTCGTAGAATACGCCAACTGCATCTCCGTGCAAAAGAGTAAGCCTAACCAAAATAGGACGCCCATTTCTTTTCTCTAATTATGCCAAACTATTTTTCTATAGCTATGTTTAACTTTTTCATTCTCCGTTATTCCGGAACAATGTGTACCTTTTATAACTTTCGTGCAAACTAGACCTATGTCTTTTTTTTTTTTTAATATTCTGGTATAAAGCATCTTTTTTTATACTTGTGCAATCCGAACACATGTATACCCTTTTGTCTATGGTATAAACCAGACATATATCTGTCATTTTTACCTTATATTATTAGGACATGTTGTCTTCTTGATTCTCGTGCAAAGCTGACATCTGTCAACTTGTTACTGACTTTCGATCAAACCAATTTTATATATATATATATATATATATATATATATATATATATATATATATATATATATATATATATATATATATATATATATATCACGCAACAAATCCAAAATTACCTCATATGGGTGTAGATCTATTTCAGCCAATGCGAAATAAGTTCAACCCCGGTGGATGGTTCATCCACTGGGGTTGAATCACACTGACGTACTTCACGTTGGCTGAAATAGATCTACACCTACACACATATGAGGTAATTTTGTGTTTTTTGTGTAAGTTATATGCTCTATTGTAATAAATACATTGAGCTCTATATATGGATCAGTTTTAATATTTCATATTCTTAGGATCTACTTGGAGTATATGCCAACGGATTTATTGCCAGCACTATATATATATATATATATATATATATATATATATATATATATATATATATATATATATATATATATATATATATATAGTTTTATTGTTTATAAAAACGAGGAAATTTGGTGTTATATAACCTGGAAAATTTTGATACGCCGTAAATTAAAAAGAAATGCGCAAGAACTTTTTGCTAATGATAATTTCCAAAGTTACGCCAAAATGTATTTATTCAGCGTAACATAATTTTATCACATAGCTACATATAAATGAATCGAACTGAATGGTGTATGAAAATAAAAGAGATGTTATTTCATTTTCTCCTTATGCAAACAGTGTTAATTAATTACATATTTCATCAGGTGATCAGGACACTTCAAAGATTCTATTTTTCTGTATTATCTGTTAATTGCCATGTCTTTGGGATAAAAGTAGTGTAATTTTTTTCTATTACCGTCTTCGTGGTTTTGAATTTAAAGATAACCCTTCTGGACTTCGTCCTGGGTAAGACGATAAACTAAATCAGCGTACTGTGTAAGAGGATAAACTACATCCAACAGCAAGGCCTCTGCTCAGGTTTGAGGAGCGTGGAACCACCTCTTAATTGCTGGTGTTCCTAGGTCCACTCTGACCAGGGGTGGTAGCACCTGTTAAGGTCCCAGCTATGGGCAAATAGTTAACATCCAAACTGGGGTCAAAATACTATGAAAGTGTAAAATAGGTTTTAATACCAGCAATAAATATTTTGAGGATAAATTATTACCCGCAATACATTTTTGAAGAAAATAAATATTACCTTATTACCAGCAATACATTTTTGAAGAAAATAAATATTACCTTATTACCAGCAATACATTTTTGAAGAAAATAAGTATTACCTTATTACCAGCAATACATTATTGAAGAAAATAAATATTATCTTACTAGGAATCTTTTTGGAGGAAAATAAAATATTACCAGCAATACATTTTTGAAGAATAATGTTACTAGCAATAAAAATCTTGGCATTATTTAACCTATTTAGGTTAATACGCCGTAAAACAAAACAAAACAACCCAAACCGTCTTCATGGTTTTCAATTTAAAGATAAACCTTCTGGACAGCCTGGGATTTATACAGACTCTGCTCTTGAAGCCATAATTTAGGAATGTAAAATATAGTAAAAGAAAAAAGTTAAAATGATTAAGTAATATTTCTTAATCATACTAAAGATGGTTCCAACGTCAAATTGCGCAAAAATAGGCATGAAAATGAAGTACTTTCAAGCTTTAAAAAAACGTTTGATAATATTTAACTTCTTACCTGAGCTCCAATATTGATCTCTATCGCTGTTGAGTGATATGAAACTATCGTCGCCTTGCTTTATCCGCTATACTCAAAATGTAGCTTTTCTGAGATGAGCTTAACAAGATAGGGAAAATATGACTGCGTTGCACTATCAAAAGTATCAGCGATACTTCACTTTCGAAATGTTGTGAAGGAACATTGGAATAATTAAAAAGGATATATTAATTACTGATGACTGACGCAACACAATCTTCTCTCTCATTCTGATCTTATTTGCTCCGGCTTTTTGCTTGCCAGCATTTCTTCTCGGTGTTGCCAGCCTTACTCTTCTTTACATGTTGGCGGCAGGATGGCTCTCACATATAAGTTATACAAAGTCACGTCTTAACTGTCATACCGCCACAACATGACTATAGCGGGTTTAATAAGTTGAATTTTATTTTTTAACATACAGTATAAATATTTACATATAATAATTTTTAAGGGTTACTTATACCGATTCCTTTTGGTATGACGTTATGGAAAATTGCGAAAATTGAGGCAAAAAAGACAAAATGTACTTGGAATTCATCTTATGTGATAATAAAATGATACTATTTGTAAAAAAATATGAAAGTGTAGCGCTGTTTAAATATACTTGTCCACTCGTAATCTATAGGGAAAACGTTTTATAATTTAATATTTGTTGGACATTTCTCAAGCATTTTGGCAGTCGAAATTTGGTTTTTCGATTTACAAGGGGATCCCCTTCATAGTGTCAATACAGCTATAATTTGAACTTTTTACAGTTTTTAGTTTATTAAAAAATATCAACTTAAAAACAGTGTCTACATCGTTGATATCTGCATATTATTTTTAATTTATGAATTTAAAAAAACTTTTTAAAAATTAAAAAATTAAAACACACCTGAGGATAATTATCCCGAAGTTCATGCAAAAAATTTTGGGACAATAATTATTTTATCTCAAATAAATAAATAATGTGTATATACCTTAATTAATTTATGCACATTTTGTTTTTTAATTAAAATGTGTATATACGTTTGTACTTTATTTTAATGATGTCTTTTTAGCTTTGTACATCGACTGTATGGTTTCCTCCTTTTTCACTCTTAGTAAGCATTTGAATCTCAATGACATTATCGCCTTGATTTGGGAAAAAAACAGATAAAACAACCCCAAAGGATAAAAGAGTTTGTTTTATTTTGTAGAATAATTAAGTTCAGATAACTGTAAAAATTCAGGAAGCAATTTTATGCTTCCATATTATGAAGAATACCTTCTCAAATGATAAAGAAAGATCAATCACTATCTTGCGATTCTGATACATTTCGCGAATTTGAGGAAGTTTAAGGAATGCTAATTTGCAAGAATTATCCCCCGAATTTTTTTCCCTATTTTTAAGAGTGAGCGAATCTACTTAAGCAATTTTGAAAACATTCCAACAAAACAGAAGACAGAAGGGAATATTTGGATTTTCATACTTTTATTTTGCTTTGAGTCATGTTTCTCTTTAAATGTCGATTTAAACAAAATATCAGCACTTTCATTTGTGGAGATACATCAGAAATAATATAAAATAAAATCTAGTGTGAATTTGTGCTGAGTCCACCTCTAACTCTTTCGAATTCAACAAGTATGAATCAGCTAAATTCCTTTTGGGATCAACTTGTCAGTTGTGTGTGACTGTTTTCTGGCTTCTGGTATATTGAATCAGAAAGAGCTTGGCCAATCGGAACAAACCCAACAATACTCAGTGGGAGCTTGTTAACGTCGACAAAACAGTTGAGAGTTGGAGAGTAGACTTTTTGGACATCAGATAAAAACCTTATGTTATTCACTTACAACTATTAAATTAATAGACGTTTTAAAACTTGACCTCTTAACAAAATACATTTCTGTCATGCCTAGGATAATTATATACTATTTTTATAAAGGAACCTGTGGAAGAATATGATATAAATTTTGATATATCAGAACAATATTAAGAAATTCAATTACAAAATGGAAAATTTCTATTTAATATCAGCAGCTATAAAAGCAAATCGGGAAATTGAATGGAATGTGTTAAGTTACGCGTCTAGAACCGCCTGATGGCAACAAATTTAAAACTGGAAATTTTACTATTGAAAATTTAAAATTTGTTCGTACAAATTCATCGTTCCTTGCCGATGCATAATCATATAACAGACCTTAAATTGATATCTTACCCCTTCCTTATATATATACACACACACACACACACACACACACACACACACACACATATATATATATATATATATATATATATATTACAAAATGTAAAAATTGTTTCTCTTTTTACATTTTGTTTTACAATTTCTTCAATACTAATCTTGATATATATGTGGCACCCTGCATTATTAGAAAACTGAAAAGAGATATTCATAAAAATATGATTTATTTTTATTCGGTTTGTTAACCAGTTGATAGTTATTTAGAAATGAAGAATAATTGAGTTTTTTTGAGAATAATTCTCTAATAACATTTAGGCGATCCGAAAGAAAGAAAAAGAAAAAAGAAAGAGAAAGAGAAATAGATAGTACAAAACCCGGTCATAAGCAAAACACGCTTAAAACTAACACAAAACAGGTGTCAAAAGATATCTAGGTCAAAGTACCTGACCGAAATCCACGGAAAATAGAAATTGTTATAATTTGGTTGAAGGAATAGAGTTTAGAAATAATGATACGAGACGGGGTAGTGAGCGAATAGGCACACGCGCGATTGATGCATAACAGATGTCGGTCAAGCACCTGACCTACTTTCGTGTCCGCGGAGTATGGGAGTTTGTTATCAATTTGGTTGAAGAAATAAGATTTTAAGGACAATGGAAAAAATATTAATAGGTAACGAACGAAAAGGGGTGTCATTGAGATGATATGTAACCGCTGGGAAATGTATACGAAAACAAAACATTAATACACGAACCCTGACCAGTTCTGGGGTTGAAGATAAGAACCACCCAGGATGATGAGTGGAGGATATTTTCAATTTAGATAATTAAAATTTTGTTAACAGGCCCCGAGCGAAAGAAAGAGGTAAAATATTTGTTTTAGCTCGCGGAAGACGCCGACGAGTCGGAAAAAGTCTTTCCTGGAAATCACATCTAATTAGCGGCGGGCTGTTTTGACAAATGCCAAATGTGAAAGAAACCGGGGTCATCATTTTCGTGCGAAAAGGACAATTTGGATTTTGTTTTTTTAAGCAAGGTATTTCTTCCCCCCAGAACAAAGCCACGGATTGTCCACGCCCGATTGGAGACGTCACGAAGGAAGGAGGGAAGATACCGACCAGAGTCTCATTAGCCGAGGGCAGTCACATGATACATGAGGGAGGAGGAGAGACGCCCGACCAGGGTCTCATTGGCCGAGAGCGGTCACGTGATGTGCGAGGGAGGAGGAAAGACGCTCGACCAGGACCCCATTGGTCGAGAGCGGTCACCTGACATACGAGAGACCAGGGGAAGCGGGTATGCGCCTCCCCCCAGAGGCACTGTAAGGAAGTAGGGAGGAAAGTAAGAGCGATAATGGGAAATCAGAAATAATGCGACTTTTGGAATTATCAAGAAAACCCTGGCGCCGACAGACCCACCCCAGTTTGTTACGACGTCAATAAAAGCAGGACCCCAATCGACAGAAATCAGTTGCAGGGCGGACAGCGAGGGAGCTTGAACGCGGGCGGCGGGCCCGGTTCATTCGCCCCTTTGCGGGCAAGAGAATCCGGAGTGAAGAAATTCGTCCAGCCCAAGTCGAAGTGAAGAAAATTGCCCGAAAGCCTAAGAAGAGTTGGAGCTGCAGCCCGAAAGTCGAAGAGAAGTTAAAGTTGCAGACCGGACAGGCAGAAGAGTTGCAGACCGGACAGGCAGAAGAGTTGCAGGCCGGACAGGTAGAAGAGTTGCAGGCCAGACAGGCAGAAGAGTTGCAGGCCGGACAGACAGAAGAGTTGCAGGGCGGACGGCGAGACAGTTACAGGCCGGACAGGCAGAGAAGTTGCAGTTGGAGTTGGGTTTGCGCCTCGGACGAAGAAGAAGTTAACTTGCAGTTGTGACTAGGAGAAGTTGGAATCACACCAAGCCTATGAAGAGAAATTCGTCCAAGACAAGTCGAAGTGAATAAATTCATCCAAACTCAAGTCGAAGTGAATAAATTCGTCCACCCGAAGCAGAAGAGAAGTTAATTCGCGCACTGACGGCGAGGGAAATCAGCCGTGAATGACTGGTAGAGATCAGCGCCCAGTGTCGAAACCAAACCACACCCCGAAATGCAAATTTCTAGAGAACAAGCAACTCGAAGTCTTAAAGTTGTATGATAGAAGCTTGTGAGGAGGTGATGTGATACATGATTTTTAAACATGGAAACTAACAAACGAATAGTTAAGGTTAACTTTAAAACACTCTAATTTTACTGCAGCAAATTGTCCTACGGGAAAAAGCGTTGACATATTTGATGAAATAGTGATTGTGAGTTCAAGCCTTGGGTCGGACATTATGTACTTGCTCTCACTGCAAAACATGCAACGGTCCTAAATAAAATAACAACTAGATATGAGTAGTGGTCGAGAACATTATACACCCTAGATTAAATAAAGTGTTCAGTTCAGAATTCTCTGTAGGTTATTAGATCGATATACCCGAAGCAGGACAGTGTGCACAAAGGTCGAAACATTGTGGTAAAAACAATGAGGACAATAGACCGAATATATGTCGTGTAAATAATTGTAACTTGTCATACAAAAAATTCAGACAAGAATTACATGTTTTTGATTTTTCATATTGGGATATGACTTTCGATGTAGGATACTAAGTTCTTAGAAGGTGAGGCAGATTAACAGTTAACCTCATGGAAAATAGATTCTGTGAAACGAATTCAAATCTCCGCTGAACCAGTTAGTATTCACTTTTTATTGTTATTTTTCCATCCACCAGCCACTGGGTTAAATAAGAGTTTATGGTTTAATTGTTTGACAGTTATTCAAAGAGAATCATGAAAATTCACAGTGGACGGATATATTAAAAGGAAGCTGTGGAGGAACATGTTCACTTAGAAACTGAAAAAGATTGCAGTAAAAATATCAAGTCTTCTTTACATATATTAAATAGGAAGCTATGGAGAGTCATGACCACTTACGTACCGAAAAGTAAAACAATGCTCATTTCTTCTTCTTCGTGCTGTGTACCTTCAGTACCTTGGTGATCATGGTTCTCCACAATTTCCTTTTTAGATCTTATTAAATGTTTTCTTTTTGTGATATCTTCTAATGCCTGTTCTGCCATTCAGTTGTACAAACTCATTCGATTGCGCGATGTTTTCATCTATCTCTCTTACCTTCAGTATGCCTTTTGAGTGCCAACATTTCCAAGCATTCTTTCCACATTATATGCCCAAGAAATTCCAACTGTCGCCTTCTAATGCTAAGTATGTCCTTTTTATTTCCATTTTCATTAAACTTCTTTGTCACTCAAATGTTCATGGTATACTCAGAATTTTTCTGTTACTTCAAGGCTCTTTTTCACTGCCATGTAGTAGAACTGCATATTACATAACAGTTTCGAACTCATTTCTTTGTTTCTAATGAAAAAGAAATGTATGGGGAACCTTGATCGCTTACACACTGAAAGTGAATATTTACATTATTTACATTATTCGAAATTTCGGCCGTTGTACGCATCAGCCCTCTTCAGATGATATAAGTTGGAATTTTGAACCGTTGGACGAAATAAAGGGATCGGTTCGAATTCCAACGTATATCACATGAAGAAGGCCGGAGCGTTCAATGGCCGAAACGTCGTGAATATAATAATAAGGATGAGGACAACAGTCTGAACAATGTAATTTCTGTAAATATTTACAATACATCATCTCAGAAATAGAGACAGATAATGAAATAAATAACAGTATAAAAGTACTCATTTTTCATTACAGATGTTAAAAAGAAATGTATGGCGAATCATGATCGTATAGGCAAAGTGATAACAGTAAAAAAAAAGTAGTAATTTTTCCTTGCAGGTATTAAAAAAAAGAAAATTATGAAGAGTCATGGTCGCTAGCATACTAAGTGTATAAACATGACTATAAATAATGATATTCGCAAAAAGAAATATTTTCAACCTTTTGAAAGCGTGTATAAATCAATCCGACGTGTAAAAGAGGTATCTACCTAACTAGATGAGCAACTGCCTGCAACAAATTTCATTCTCTGGGATGACGTTTCAGGCAAAGACTTGATGATCGCATTCATGTCCATTGTTTCTTTTTCCTTGATTACGGAAGGAAAAGAATGGAGATATATAAACGAACAGGAAGGAAGTTTGTCAGATTCTGAAATAACAATACGTATCTTTTATTTATCTACAGAACATGCGAAGTAACATTCTAGTCAACACTCTTGCTTCACCATTTCCCTTATCGTTGCGTTCATTATTTCCTCCTGTTTTGATTCCTTTTATTTTTATTTTTCTTGCTTCTCAAGAGAGAGAGAGATAGAGAGAGAGAGAGAGGGGATATTAGAGTGGGGGGAATAGATGACAGAGAAAAGAAAGACGGGAAATCGTTCTGAGCAAAACTCTCATTTCTGCGGGCTACGCATGTCAAACGGCGGCAGGAAAACTCGCCTGTAGTTGGCGGCGTGACCAGAGGCAGAATCTAAGACACAAATACGCATGATTGCACAATCACGCCTCTATTGTTTTGAAAAATCTAACAACCTTCATTGATTGCAGTCATTGTAGCAAAAAGAAAAAAAAAGAAAACAAAGCTCTCAAAACAAGAGACGAAACATGAGGTTTATTTTCGCCCTCAAATTGCAACACCAACTCATTCCTATATTTCTACGTTTAGCGCACTTGAAAATATTACCTTTTGCTGAGAATGATTTCGCATTTTTTCTTGTTCATGCATTTAGGGATTAGGTTTATCAACAACATAAAATTATCATCATTAGAAAATAAAAAAAAACAAAACAAAAACACTTCTTTTTCTTTTTAATCATTTCATCGGCAAGAAGTGATAAAACCACAAAACACGACGGGTTACTGAGGGTGGAATTATGTGAGAAAAATCATTGTTAATGACGGAGGACAATAAACGTACAGGTTTCAATGAGACATAAAATGAAGATTGGCATTGCATTTAAATCTTTGAAGACCAAAGTCAATTGGAAATAGAAGAAATCACAGAACTTAATATTACATCTATCAATTTCAACTGTAAAATAGTGAGACCTAGCTGCCAATGTAGTAGTGCGTTTAAAGTAGTACTACACTTAGAGTGAAGCTTAAAATTTATCTCGTAAAGTGGAGGCACGAAAGCGGAAAGCTCATTAAAACAATTGCCTTGAAAATATTTATCGAAATGCACAGGGAAGCTAGTTACGGCGGCGGGAAAGTGACTGATGTCGGTTCAGAACAAATATTGTAGATTCTTCTTTAGATTTTCTCAAGAATCTCTAGGTACATAACAGAAGCACCAGACCAGATGTGACAGCAATCTTCAATATATGGAGGAATGGTAGACTTATAAATACGTAAGATAGATTCTTATGAAACTAATACTTTATTTCAAGCTGAAAGAATTTGGACAAGATCGATAAAGAATTACCTGATTGCGAGGCGATTAAATATTGACTTAACACAGTTTACATTAGTACAAAGCCACTGTAGTAAGACCACTGATGAGGAACAAACTTACCGTGTTTGTGTACAAGTCGGCGCAACGAACTTGCACAATTAGGCGCCATGGTAGGCAAACTAAAATAGGTTCAGATACCAGACAACTAGCAACATTTTAAAATCGGTTTACACATCCAGTAAAAACTGACGGATGCACACCATTATCTTAGTCCCGAACATGGAAAAATAAAAATAGAGAATTTAATATATTTGCAGGTAGTGCAACGAATATCGACGTTGAAAATGGAATTGGAGAGTGGAGTTCAAATTTCGGACAGGTCGGTTGATTTCACTTTCGCACAATTTCATTTTGTAAGAACTGAATTCCTTCCTTTTCCCCCGCTCTTGAAAAACAGGCTAAACGCTGTTCTCTAGACTTGGTTGACAACAAGCGTGAGAGAAGGAAAAACGCGACAGGGAAATAATCCGACAGGGAAATAATCCGACAGGGAAATAATCCGACAGGGAAATCGATGGTTAATCCTGTTCACCTACGTCCTGAAAGATTAAAGTATTTGAAAAATATTTAAAAAAAAATATCGGGTGTTCTTTTTTTTTCGGTATGTGTAGAAACTTACTCAGAATCAGATTTTCAGGATCGCAACACAGACCCCTATTTGAAATGTATAGAAGACCCACGGAGGAAATATATATATATATATATATATATATATATATATATATATATATATATATATATATATATATATATGTATGTGTATGTATATGTATGTATGTATGTATGTATGCAGATACGGTGTGTGTATGTATGTGTATATGTGTATACGTATGGATGTGTAAATATATATATATATGTGTGTATGAATATATATGGATATGCAGGTGTCCGTGTGTGTATATGTATATATGTATGTATAAGTATACATGGAGATAGGTATGGAGACATGTGGATGTGCGTTTTCTCTGCAGGTGTATATGTGTAAATATGGAAATATACATATATCGTTTCGTGTGAATGGGTGTGTAGGTGTATATAGGAACTCATAGGCATATAAGACGATATAGGGATGTGGTTACAAATAGGGGTTTAAGACATGTGTAGATAAGAAATTGTAAAAGAAGGGCCTAATTTTCTGCTAGTGACATCTCTTCCAAATTTCTCCTCTAATATTCTCCAATTGGAAGTGAATTTTAAATAGCACAAAGGGAAAGTTTTAGATTAGTATTTTAATTGAGATTGAAAGATACTACCCCAATGTGGAAAATAAAATTATTTAAATGGGAATAAATGTTGATAACTGGATACATAAAAACAACCACGAGTTTACTTAATGAACAAAAATCAAAAACAATCACGAGTTTACTGAATGAACCAAAATCAAACGAATAAATGTCAACCTAACAAGCTATAAGATAAAAGTTTTAGTGAAAAAAAGTACTAAATATAAATTGGATTACTCTTTCAATGTTCTGTCTATGGATTTTCCAATCGACTGCTTCATAGAAAATACCAAAAACTCCACCGAATTTCAAATTAATTTCTTCGTAGATTGTTTGAAAATTTAGATATTTATCAAACCTTAACCTCCCAAATATGCACGTTAAAGTAACGCGAACTGACAGCGTCTAAGAATTTGAATGAAACCTGTCGTGTAATTTATTGGGGTTGTTGTAACGTCTCCCTTTAATGTAGTTCTTATCGCTCACCCCTTAACCACCTTTATCTAGAGACGAGACGCGTTAAATTTGAGCAACATCCAGCCGACACACTGGGGTTAAAATAGGAAACTAAAATGATACATATGACACACTCATATCCTCTCTCCCACCTCACTTCCTCACTTCGTTAACTTTGCGTATAATTGATGAAGTCCGTAAAAAACGTGTGAATTTCTTTTCATTTTTCATTTCAGCTTTTGGGAGTAAAGTCTGATGATCCAGAACCCTGTTAAAGGGGTTATGGTGAAATAGCTTATTACATGGAATCTTAACGTGGTCTGTCTTTTATTCAAACATATCTGCTCTGAATTTTACATTGAGCTCTCTGGATATCCTCCTCCTCAGGTCTACCCATACGGATTACCTAAATTTGCATAAACTATATATATATATATATATATATATATATATATATATATATATCAAACATAATAAAGAAAACTTTTTTTCAATTCTTTTTGAAAAGTACGTAACACGCATACACGTATCACGTGAATTTTCGCGTCCACATTTACGTATTCATGCACACACACACGCACGCACGCATACCCCCTTCCCCCCACACACACACCAATCCTCTCTAGGCCGACCGGTTTGAATTCAGATTTTTCTTCCCCTAGACCGTCTGCCACCCGCGGATACAGAAACCAGTGTGTTCTGCAATTTCAGAAGAAGGGCAGTATTAGCACGTCAGTGAATGTGATGAATAGAACTCGGCTCTCTTAACCCTCAATCGGAGCCGATATCCATTGCCTCTTTTATATATATACATACATACATATATATATATATATATATATATATATATATATATATATATATATATATATATATATATTCGCCATGACATATATTTTGGCTTGTTACACTGCCTACTACACATGTGTGCTTATAGTTGAGCATATATTGTGTTTAGTTGATCGAAGTTTGAATTTGATCGCGCCAGTATTCTTGCTGCCTTTACAGTGTAAACATGCCCTTTCCGTTAATAGTTTGCACCATGGAGGAAGACAGAGTAGTGATCCGAATCTGATGAGAACATATCTCATCGATGATAATTGACGGTTTGCCATTAATATCTCTCGAGCGTAATGAATCGTAGTCGACGTACGTCCTGTTCCTTCTTCGAACGTCCGGCCATTTTAAACTTCTTTATCCACTCATAGACACCTCTACGTAGCAGTGCACGTATTTTATTAAAAGCCTCCGATGAATATCAGCCCCTACACATTGCTACTTTGATTCTCCTTGATGCACACTGCTAGCGGAGAGGCCATGTTTACACTGTAACAGCAGTGGAACTTTGTTCAATTGTTTAAAATAGTATCAAATATAAGCATGTAGGAACAGTATGAGAAACCTAAAGACACGTTATGGCGGTATTGCGGAATTTTTTTTTTACTTACCCTAGCATATATAATAAATTAGGAATATGTTGGATAATCTTTATAGATTTAATAAGTGTATCTATTTATTCAGCTTCTCCGCAGTTAAATTTGATAAAGTTTCAAATTGATCCTTATATATATATATATATATATATATATATATATAATGAAATGAACAAAGTCCGACAATTATTTTTAAGACAATTTTTTTGTTTATACTCTCTTTTTACTGACACAAATATTTAAGTAAATGCTCTGTTTATAATAAACAGTATTAACAATATTTACCGGCCTGAAAAACATGGAGAATTGTGTTTAAATACGGTAAAATCTACCTTAATAACCGAACGCTCCTCTGTGGCCCAATCGGTAAAAGCACGTCAGGCTATATGACGGTTCTGTATTCGATTCCTGCCAGAGGACGCATATTTTCTTTGAAAATTTCTCGGACATTCAGGCCGGTAAATGTTGTTTAATACTGTTTATTATAAACAGAACATTTACTTAAATATTTGTGTCTATAAAAAAAAAGAAGTTTAACATAAAAAAAAATGTCTTTATATATATGCCTATGTACGATGAATTGCAAAACGGCTTTGGGTAAAATTTAGATCCGGATATTTATTTTCAGTTTTAGGAAGTCGAAAATGTGTTTTTGCGTCTTACTAACACAACATATGTTGTCTTATTTCCTTGTCCTTTACAAATTATGATCACAAACCGATGTGATTTTCAGTGTGTGTGTATTTCCATAAATATTTTACTTGATTATTTAGATCACGTAAAAACCTTTTTATATGACAATACTCTAGTTGTCGCTTGACCATCTGGAGCGGTTTTTTGGGGAAAAGTCGAAAAATATTTATATATCATCATTAATATATTTCACGACACGCACTTATCTATATCTAATTCTACATATCTAACTATTTTATTGATAGTGAGCTGCCGATATTTGATATCAAATTTTCCAAAATTTATAATTATTTTTTTGTAGAGAGATTGACAAAAGTATGGAAAATTCTCGATAACTTTTGCATCAAAGAAAAGCAAACCACTATCAATAAAATTTGTTTTGATATAGGCGCGCACTTATTAAAATATCTTTCAAATATAAATTCATTTTTGCCGCGTTATGTTAAATATATTTAAACTGAAAGGTCATTAGAATCACCTGAAGCAAAAATCTATCCACAGTCGCATCATTTGAATTTCACGTTCATTTCACACTTTGAATATATCGGTCTCCCCCCACACACGTGTAAGTCTATATATATATATATATATATATATATATATATATATATATATAGATAGATAGATAGATAGATATAAAAGTGAACACTGAAGTCAACACTTAGAGGTGACAGGCTGTTTCAATCGTCAGGCCACCGAGTGCGCGTAGCATGAAACAGCCTGTCGCCTCTAAGTGTTGACTTAAATGTTCATTTTATATCAAGACACGCTCTATCTCTGATATTTAGCACTTTATCACATAAATATAGCACACCTTAAGAATATATATATATATATATATATATATATATATATATATGCAGCATGCAGTGTCGAAGTTTGACCGTGTCATTTGTCAAAATTTAGCGCAATTGGCGCTCATATAGGTCAACATATAAGTAAAATAATATTTGGGCACCTCGAGGTGGTGTAATTGTTAGCAAGCACGTCTCGCTAGAATACTTACGTCTCAGTAGTGATTTCAATCCTCACTGAGTGCCCCTTACTTTCGGCCTTGTGCCACATCAAAGCTACGCTTGGAAAATCCCTATAACTAAAGTAATATTAACATAAGATGAATTTTAGAAGATAACAGAAAAATGTTGTATAGGACAAAATATAAAGAGAGTCTCTTTATTTTGAAGGGAAGCTTTACAATTAATGTCAGGTTGGTTCATGCTTTCCGGCTTGTTGGAAATCCACTTCTGTAATATCAGTCTTTTATAATTCACGAAAATGCCTGATCCTTCTAACTATTGGCCTATTAACCTACCATTTTGTTGCAAATTACTAGAGTCCCTAATCAACTCTGAATTGGTTAATCCTCTCACATTACAGGGTCTTCTTTCAGAAGACCAATTTGACTTTCGTTTTTCTAGGTCAACTGATGATGTGTTAACAATTATTACAGCAAATCTCTATCAAGCTTTAGATAAGAACAATGAGGCTTAAACTGTTGCTTTTGGACATCTTGAAGGGGTTTCACAGGGTTTGGCATGACAGTCCCCTTCACAATTTGAAAGGTTAGAAAATTTCTGGAAGAATTTTTTAACTGATTCTGTCTTTCTTATAAAATCGAGAAATGCATATTGTCCTGAACGGACATCTTCTAGATTTTCCGGCATTAATACAGATGCCCCTTAGGCGTCTACTCTTGAATCTACGTGGTTTCTTAATTTTGACCAATGAACGTCCTCATGTCATCAGTTCTTATCTCGGTATCTATTATGATACACTTATTTAATCCTGTCTTAATAGTAAATCTGCTCTGTTCGGTAAACTCAAATCAGCAGCTGATTTTTTTTAAAATGACCTACAATATGTTGTTAACTGAGGCAAGGAATGGCTTGTTAACATTTTCTGCTGACCTTAAGTCGAAAGATTATATCGAATCCATTGCTATGTCTACTGATAGGAGCTTTGATTTTGTTTGATTTTATGTTGTGCGCGGCAATTTTCTCTCCACAATCTATATTATATATTTATAAGTCTACCATTCGTCCATGATTTGAATATTGCCAAAACATATCGCCCGTTGCTCCTGTGATATATTCAGAGATTCATGATAAAATGAAAAGAAGGATCTGCAATGTTATTGGTCCTGACCTGGCATCTCGGATTTAGTCAATTTCCCATTCCGTAATGTAGCTTGTCTATAATACTTTTATGGTAACTGTTCTGATGAATTTTCTTCTATAGCACACAAATTTTATTAATTTAAGCATATTACTAGATTGGCGTCAATGTCTACTTATTTAACACTTGAAATGAAGTTAGCACAGAAGTTAGCATAATACTTACGGTTACGTAAATGTAACTGTCACTTTTATGCTAATTTTCTTCACTCGCATTTCTCGTGTGCGGAAATATCTTCCGGTGTTTTGATTATTAATCAAATTTGAACATAAAAAATTTGAACGTAATGTCAATCATTATCTTCTGCCTTCTAAATTCTGTTTCTTTTATTCTTCTCTCTCCTCAATAGAATGTTTCCTCATATTCTAAGTAACCGCTTCCCACTTATGGATTTGTTGCTTTGCTTGGGTTGAAATTATAATATATATATATATATATATATATATATATATATATATATATATATATATATATATATATATATATATATATATATATATATGATAGAAATAACAGATGGAGTAAAAATCCAATGTTCATAGCATTTATCTTTTTTAAAAGTGCTCTATAAAAAAGTAAACCAATATGTCATTATTATATTTTAAGAGTTTATAAATAATGGATTTTGAAAATGGTAAAACAAAAGCTTTCATGTTTCAATACTATGATTGTACTTCTTCAGGCGATGGTAAGTAACTGGTGATTCTAATACACATTGTATTGGAACATGAAAGCATTTATGTTGCGATTTCAAAATGTTTTTGTTATAAACAACACACACACATATATATATATATATATATATATATATATATATATATATATATATATATATATATATATATATATATGTGTGTATGTCTGTGTGTGTCTGTGTCTCTGTGTGTTTTTGTGTTTGCATAGCTACCTTTTTTTCCTTTTACAAGAAGTTACTTTTCTCCCCAACGAAACGTAACGATATTTTATTCTTTCTTGTAGAAGATCCTACAATCAAGGCGGCTATCATTAGGTATTATTCATTACCAAGCTCAGGTGATACTCTGTATATACATATTCATCGACTTTTAAAGCAATTCCTTGCGAATATCGTTGTCTCGTCATTTGTAAGGCGTTATTACGTGATAAAAATAATCACACAAGCTCATTGCCTGATGGAAAATTCTCGCCATGCGAACGTTTAAGTTAGAACAACAATGGAGCACGCTGGTAATAATTGTATCGTCGTATCGATTACGTAAATCGTAGAAAGACATTTATGTGTAGAATGTAGATAATTGGGGAAAGGCTTTGTATATTGTGAAAATTACAGAACACCAGCTTCTCAACATCTATTTGCTTGTATGTAAAATCGGTATTACTCAAAACGTTTTTAAAAGATTAAATGCATAGATATTATATATAATGTGTACATTGGAAAATACTGATCGAAGACAGATAAGCAGATTGAACTATGTATAATGTAATAGAATACTGTCGATGTTGACAATGCAGGTAAGAGTCTTTTACAATTATCGCCTGAGCGGGTTATAGTTGCAATAGAATAGTTTGTCCAAGTTATCTGACACCAATATTTTTTTTTCCATTATCCATTCGTTTTCTCGGATCTATGGTAAAAAAAAAAGATTGTTTTGAGCGAGTGAAACCTGGGGGTTTTGCAAAGACTACATTTCTCTGAACATTGTGGACTAGTGCTATAGAATTACAATAAAGGACTGTACCAAATAACAGAACAATCACTTGAGGACTACCAAAAGCAGCAACAGTTAAATGTATAACACATTGAACTCGAAGTTAATGACGCAATGATGACACTTCGAATGGTTGCTTTAATTTCGGGTGAAATTAAAGACATCTGGATAATTTTTATTATGCTGTTCCTTGATCTAAGCTTTCGGCTAACATGAGCCATCTTCAGAGTGGTTATACAGACATTTAAACAAAAATATTCACCATCAAAGATGATATTCTGTTATGTTGACCTAGAAGATTGCTATGCGACGATAATTGTCGCAGAATAACAAAAGCAGGTCGTAAATTCATGATTCGATTCTATGACGTCGTACCACGTGAGAGACCGAAATATTAACAACAGAACCATATGTCTAGATGCAATGAAATGTGTTGTGACTCGTTTTATCGAGCTTAGATCAAGGAACAGCATATTAAAAAATATCCAAATGTTGGACATTTTTATCTTTATTTTCACCCGAAATTAAAGTAACCATAAGAAGTATAGAACAGCACATGATCAAACATCATAGACATTCATTGTCTGTTATATTTCTAACAATATATATATATATATATATATATATATGTGTGTGTGTGTGTGTGTGTGTGTATTAAGTGTTCATTTAGCTCAATACGGAACAGTGACAATCTGTTTAATGCTTAAACGAAAACTTGAGGCCATAAAGAGATCTTTTAAGCATGAAACAGACTGTCGCCGCTGGGTGTTAACCCCAGTGTTTACTTTTATATTTACAAACGTTCTATCGCTTATATTGAGCTCTTAAACCCATAAATATATATTATACCTTAAAATTTTGTAGGAGCAAACAATGTCTAGTTTGACAGAGATCGTCACAGGTAATTGAACCTTTCTAGGCTACGAGGCGTGTTTAAAAAAATATTTTACACGAATATTAAATATTTTATACACACTGAAAATGAATGTTTCCCCGAAAATGTAGAATGTAGCCAAAATAAATTGCCTGCAATACTGATATTTAGTTCCTCATAATAGTTGAATATATCGAAGGAACGAATATATTAACCGTGGAGAGTGTCCACAATTTTTATCGTATATGTAACAACTTATTCGAAAACTGGAAAAGTACAGCAAAAACAAATAAGCAGATATTTTTCGGTTGTTTTCAATACAACATGGTTAGATTACTTCTTGCAACCTAAATATATATATAAAAAAAGTAACACAAAATTTCAGACAAGCCCAAAGGTCTGTTTTTTTTATCGAATTAAAATAGAAAAAATGCAATACTTTCAGAGCCTGATTTACGTAAGATAACACTATTAAGCAATTCTTAGATGAATGTTGATAACAAAAATCACTGTACATTTTTCAGTCTATATAACAAATAATCATTATTGAAGGCACAGTGCGAACCTTGAATCCGTACAGCAGCAGCAGCAGCAGCAGCAGATCACGTGGGTGATATTGTTAACAGTTAAGAAGTAAAATCTCTACTTACAATTGATTGGAAAAACGTTACCTGGTTTCCTGCATCTTGAGGTCTACTTCGGCACATTGCCCCAGAGTTTGATGTAAACAGCAAGAACGTATAGCCTTGTATTAAGGCTTGTGGTTCTGTAATAGTATGGGTAATATTTTCTTGGCATACATTGGGATTCGTGTTAGCAATAAAGTCGCTTAAATGCCGCAGCCCACCTCGGTATTGTAAGTAACAACATATCTTAGTGTTCATATATATATATATTTATATATATATATATATATATATATTGCGCCATTTAAACGCTTTCAAAGTAAAGCAAAATAACAACGTCTGTTTCTAGCCTTTTTTACAAAGAAACTTACTGACATCTTCTCTCTTAACTTCCTTCTTTCTTTTTCTCTCTATGGGTTTTTTCTTCTCTACCCCTTCGATATCAATATATAACTTCCATTAAGTTAAACGTTTAAATGTGTCAATATCTGCTAACTCATTCATGTCTTCTCTCTCCCCACTCACTTCGTTAATTTACATATGTTTAATACGGCCCGTCAAAAACGTGTAAATTTTCTTTTCATTTTTTGTTTGGAATTAAAGTCTGATGATCCGCAGTCCTTTTAAAGGGGCTGTGGTGAAATAATTTATTACATGGAACCTTAAAGTGGTCTGTTTTTTTATTTAGATTATATATATATATATATATATATATATATATATATATATATATTCACATTAAAACGAAAGATAATCTTTATTCAATTGAGTGCTGGTCTTCAAAACACTGGGTATATTTTTCAATTACCTACTTCTACAATCTGTTCATGTGTCACATACCCAAATGTTTAATACCTATCTATCTATATTGACTATCTATCACAGACATACCCTCGTATATATATATATATATATATATATATATATATATATATATATATATATATAACCTGATGGCGCTTCCATGAATTCATTTCTGGGACCAACATTTAATAACATCTACATGGCTAACCTTGAAAATAAGATATTTAACATTGCGGAAAAAAAACTCTCTCTACTTAAGATATGTAGATAATATCCTCATCTTAGTTAAAAACATCTATGAAATACATCAATTCTAGAAGAGTTGAAAAATCAAGAAGACTTAAAAAATAACACTGTTCTTAATTTCATATATGAACTTAATAATAACATTCCTTTTCTTGATTTATTGGTAAGCCTAGTAATAATACCTTTACTCCATCATCATATAAAAAAATAACAACTAGCATTAACACGTGCAATCTAAACAATAAAAGTGAATGTCCTGACAATAATGGCTATTATACAAAATTTAATAAATGGTGCAAAAGTGAACTCTTCCACGAAAACAATTTTCTTCATTGAATTAAAAACATTAAACAAACCACATTAATAATGACTTTCCTAATTACATCCTTGATGAAAAATTAGACAAGTCATTAGAAATATTAGCATAAATAAAAAAAGAACGGGAAACTTCCTCAAAAAGCCTAAACATATCAACCTACTTTACCGTAATCAAATGTATTCTAACTATAGACAAGATAAACAATCCTAACAAATCCCCTAAGTATTAATTTATTCTCTAACGACCCCAGTAAAAATAAAATTAATTATATACTAAATTGAACAAAAACAACTTAACCATACGCAACAACTCTTCTCTGTTTACTAATGTTTTGAAAAAGACCAACATTGTATATCAATCTCTTTAGGAAATTGTACCTTTGAGAAAAAAATTAAGTATGTTGGCACGAAGATCACATTATCAAGACGACTTACACTCCATTTGTCGGATACAAGTTCTTTAGCACAACATTTTAAAAACACATTCCTGTCCACCCTCAGAATACAAGAAAATACTTATTGACAATACCAATATAGTACAGTATGAAAATAATAAGCAAAAACTTCAAATTCTCAAGATCCTCTTTATCAAAAGGGACCAACCAACATGGAACCAAATTTATTCCGAATGTAGTAGCAATGTTTAAAAATTCATTTGATCAACATTTAATACCATTTTGCAATTTATCATTACATTGTAGACTCTTGTTTACAAAAAAAATGTATAAATGAAAAGTTTTCAAATAATTATAGCAGAGCGGGTTTATGCGGGTTTACGAAAATCACCATCACAACAATTACAGTTACATTAAGTTTGTCTCCGTGATTCATCCTTGAGGATAATCGAGGAGTAGATCGAAAGGAATTGGGTTAACAAAAACTACGACGCCTTCCTTGATGAATTTCAACTTAACATCGAGAAGTTAATTAGAGATGTAAAAAGGATCATTATAAAAATATATCTATATTATTCAATGGAATATGCTTGAATGAAAATATGCATCCTATATATATATATATATATATATATATATATATATATATATATATATATATATAGATAGATAGATAGATAGATATAGAATTACACAACAAAATTAAAAATATGGGGATAGGGGTTTCTATTTATATAGATTCTATACATAGGATTCTATTTATATGTTCTGTTATAATAAATACATTGAGCTATTTTGTGGACCAGTTTTAATATTTTATATTACTTTGACACACTTGGATTATGTACCAACGGATTTATTAACTGTACTATATATATATAAATATATATATATATATATATATATATATATATATATATATATATATATACCAGCATAAAAGTAATGTTATTCTCAGTAATCAATGAATTTACATATATTCATCTCTGAAAGTTCCACTGCCTCTGGCTAAAAGAATTAATCAAGTATACTCAATCCAACACATTGGACAACTACTTGCCATGACCATCATTAACATAGACATAAACATCATTCAACATTATCATATCAACACAATCATCGACACCACTATCAACACTGAGCGTGACATAAACATGATAAAGAAAATCATTCCCACTTTCTCTTCCGCCGCCATCTCGAACAGCGCGCAAACTATTTTAGATCTTGTTAACTATCAGCGCCGCCATTGTTACCACAAAGCTAGCATTGATGCGAGCATATTCAAATAGCATCTCCACTGCCACGACCACTACTATTATTTAAACCAAATAAATAAATAAATGAATAAAATAAAATAAAACCGTCACCATGAACATTTTCCCGAAGATAGTTTATTCCCATGTCTTCTCTACCGAGATGCTCATACCTCTGTTTCAGGGCGAAAGCTTTCTTGCTTCCGGGCTAATGAACGATAATTACAATCGTTACGGCCTGTGACTTCCCAAAGGACACAATTAGAAAAAAAAAATGTGACTCGCACTTGTGGCAAGTTAATTATTCTGACTGTACTCTTATCAAACGTGGAAGTGCAAATTTATAATGCACAAAATCACCAATTTTCTACAGACAACCATTGATTTGAGAAAATATATACGCAAGAAAAGCGTAAGCACCAATAAATAAATAATGGTAAATAAAACCTGAAGGGTTTAGTGCGTGGCTGAACAAGTTGCGTAATATAATTCCAGAAGCACCCAGCAACGCATTTCACTGTTTGAGGTCAAGTACATCGACGGAGTAGGTAGAGGTCGAGCTCAGCAACGGAGCACGCTGTTTGAGATCGAGCCAAGTGACTGAGCACGCTGTTTGAGATCGAGCCCAGCGACGGTGCACGCTGTTTGAGATCGAGCCCAGCGACGGTGTACGCTGTTTGAGATCGAGACCAGCGATTGAGCACGCTGTTTGAGATCGAGACCAGCGATTGAGCACGCTGATTGAGATCGAGACCAGCGATTGAGCACGCTGTTTGAGATCGAGCCCAGCGATTTAGCACGCTGTTTGAGATCGAGCCCAGCGACGGTGTACGCTGTTTGAGATCGAGACCAGCGATTGAGCACGCTGTTTGAGATCGAGACCAGCGACAGTCGCTGTTTGAGATCGAGCCCAGCGACGGTGTACGCTGTTTGAGATCGAGACCAGCGATTGAGCACGCTGTTTGAGATCGAGACCAGCGACGGTGCACGCTGTTTGAGATCGAGCCCAGCGACGGTGCACGCTGTTTGAGATCGAGACCAGCGATTGAGCACGCTGTTTGAGATCGAGCCCAGCGACGGTGTACGCTGTTTGAGATCGAGACCAGCGATTGAGCACGCTGTTTGAGATCGAGCCCAGTGGCAGAGCTCGTTGTTTGAGCTTGAGTCCAACGGCAGAGCTCGCCGTTTGGACTCGAACCACTAGAGCCCAGCGAGAGAGTTCGCTTTTTGAAATCAAGCCCAGCGACGGAGCTTGCTGCTAAATAATATTTGTAATTTTGGTTTGCATAGAAGGCAGCACCTTCTTCAACTGATAGATTGGAACAACATAGTGTTCTAGCCACTTTGAAGTTGCGGCATACTTCGCTTCGTTTAATAAGAAGGCAATAGTTGAATGCATGATATTGATATTTGCTGGAAGTGTTTGATAACGGGCGGTTGATTAGACTGATTTTGTTCTTAAGAATGAATTTAAAGGTTTTATGTCCACATTTGGCCATTAAAGCAGAACTGAAGCGTTCTTTCATTAAAAACAAAATTTGTTATTTTCTTTAAGCGCAAAAAGAGCCAAGCTAACTGATGGCATATGGATTTGTTTGATTTTTATTACATGCCAGGAAGAATTACCTCGTTGCTATTCGAGTATGTGCAGAATCGTCCTCGAGCAAACTAAGAAAGAATTGCAAAATATTTCAGATGATTGAACAATATCTCTCCATAATTAGAGAAAAAGTGGGTCAAGTCGATAGCAGTTCAACATTTTCCCTCCATATTATATATATATATATATATATCAACTCTACATGTTTTACGCTTCAATGCAATCTTCTAACCAGCTCTCTCGCTCTTTCTATACATATATATATATATATTATATATAATATATATATATATATATATATATATATATATATATATATATATATATATAGTGCTGTTCGATAAAAGTGACTCACCTGATATTTTTTACTTAAACATTTTTTCGCCTATTCGGCTCAAACTAATTTTAATCTTACTAATATAAAGACCCTTTCCTGACTACCTTGTAAAAAAGGTTTACTCACCCTAAGGTATTCTGTTGATGATTCTGTGCAAAAAAAAGTAAGTAATCAATAGAAAACATAACCGAACAGCTTTAAATAAAGAATAATAGACGTATAATTTATTTATAATAGGTAATATAGTTCAAAATATTCAATAATCTATGGGTCCTCCTTTATTTTGAATAACCTTTTCAACTCTTTTTGGCATTGACTTGATTAGGTTCTGGCAAATCTCATCTCCAAGCATTGAATTCCATTCGGATATGAATTTCATAGTCAAATCCTCTTTGTTGCTCAACTGCTTTCTCGGGAGCCTGTACTTTATAATGCTCCATAAGTTTTCTATGGGGCTGAGGTCAGGAGATTGGGGCGGCCATGTCATAACACTTACCTGCTTTTCATCAAAGTATTACTTCATTAACTTTGATTTGTGACAGGGAACATTATCTTGCATAAAAATGACCTTGTTGGGGTCGATTTGCACCCTTTCAACAGTAGGGAGCTGACCATACACTAAAATTCTCTTGTACTGCTCGCTCCTGAGGGTCATTTCAATAGGTTTTAAGAAACCAGTTACATGAAAAGAAAAGCATCCCCAGAACATTATACTGAACGGATGCTTGACAATACTTACTGCTAAATTCAAAGAGCTTTCAAAACTTTTTCTTCGGATTTTAGATCGCTTATCGTTTGAATTTAGCTCAAATTTCGTTTCATCGGAGAAGAGAACATTTAGTAAAAATAATCAGTTGAGTCACTTTTATCGAACAAAATTGTATATATATATATATGAAAAAACGAGAAAAAAGGCACTTACTGATATTATCTGAAGGGTGAAGCGTCCGTCTACGAAACTCTAGATGCTTGATGCTAAATGTAACGCCAATCAGCTAAATGGCAAACTGTGTATTGTTATTAATTATATATATATATATATATATATATATATATATATATATATATATATATGTGTGTGTGTGTGTGTGTGTGTGTGTGTGCGTGTGTGTGTGTCTGTGTGGGCGTTTGTATGCGTTTCTGTATGTGTTAGCACATATGTGTCTTCCTACATGCCCCCACCCCTTTTGTTTCAAACATTGAATTTAACGTGAAACGGTCGAAAGCAGTGTTTGAAAAAGGAACAAAAAGAAAAGATCTATTCAAATAATTGTTCCTAAGAAATTGACATTTATAGTAATCCCAACTGATGCTCGATTAAAAATCCATTCATTTTCTTACACATAACCATACGCGTCCTGGTTAAGACGATAAACTACGTCCAACAGCAAGGCATCTGATCAGTAGGTTTTGAGAAGCGGAGAACCACCTCTTAATTGCTGGTGTTCCCAGGTCCATCGTGACCCGGGGTGCTAGCACCTGTTAGGGTCCCAGCTATGGGCAAATAGTTAAGCCCCAAACTGGGATTGAAACACTATGAAAGTGTAAAATAGGTTTTAATACCAGTAATAAATTTTTGAAGGAAAAAATATTACCAGCAATACATTATTACCAGCAATACATTTTTGAAGAAAATAAATATTACCAGCAATACATATTTGAAGAAAAAAAAATAATACCAGCAATATATTTTTAGAAAAAAAAGTATTACCATGCAATATATTTTTTGAAAAATATTACCAGCAGTACATATTTTAAAAAAATATATTTCCAGCTATAAAATCTTGTCGACATGAAATAAACTATTGAGGTGGGTATGCCGTAAAACAAAAACAGGCCAAACAAAACAATAAACATACATAAAAAATCATATATATATATATATATATATATATATATATATATATATATATATATATATGTGTGTGTGACTGTGTATGACTGTCTGTGCATGCTCGCTCGTGTTTGTGTGTGTATGTATGCGTGATAGTCGTAGTAAATGCGTGTTTCATATTGGATCAAGCAGTTATTATTCGACCTCCCACAAAATATGTCACCATGTTGAACATATTTTTTTTGAACATGTTTACTCTTTTTTCAAGAGTTTATAATGCGCGATTAATATATAAGGAGGCGGCTTACATCTTGCAGACTAATTTCCCTCATAACTTCTGTTCGATTCTAACCGATGTTCCACTACTCTGGCCTTTTCTAAAACTCTATAAATAGTTATAGTGACATATTTCAGCTTAATCATTACTATATCTACAGAAATGGATGTGCACAAAAAGTTTGATTACGTTAGAATCATTTATTTATCTTTCTTCGTTCGTACATGAATCTATTGTAAAGAAACAGGAACAATTACTGTGTGTGTAAACTTTCAGATAACATAAACATCTATGTGCTCACATAGATACACATTATCAGAAGCTAATCTATCGGGAATATATACTTTAATATAAGTGATCAATATATTTATATCAAAGAAGACTCATTACATCCATTTGGTCTAAAAAGAATATCGATGATAACGAAGCTTATAAATAAAGAATGCCAATATGTATTGATCAGATGTACGTCAAGGCTTCGTTAATAATTCATAACTAACATGGTGGCTGACATAGTTGCCTCACTTTGATGCCAGTGGTCAAGATTCAAGATTGGATTAAATAACATAAAAATTCCTTTGCATATTCCCAAGTAGCCAAATTGTTACCCCTTTAAGGATTGTCACAATATAATATTATTGTTCTCATCGTATCATATTATGTTCTAATTTAAGTTTAATACATATAAAAAAAAATGTTACCCTATAATAGTTTCAGAATTTTACCAAGCAGCATAATAGCTGAGATCAATGATAGCGTTTCTCAAGAGTATTCCACGGTTCCGCTTTCACTATTTACATTATTCGGAATATTGTCCTCATCTTCGTCGTCATATTTATTACAACGTTTCGGCCGTTGTACGCTCCGGCACACTTCAGGTGGTTTGAATGTCGAACTTAACCCTTTATTTCGCTCACTGGTGTAGACTGTTCTAGTTCCATGTGCCATGTTTAATGGGTGTCAGTTATTAGTTATCTCCTGTTAATTCACCCCTCCAAAGGATAAAGGCGTTGGTTACATCCAGTGACAGGACCCAAAGAATTCTGAATTCAATACCCGGTTAAGGCAGTGGAGAACTCAAATCTACGGTAAATGGCAAACACATAAAGGAATTAACATTACAATCTTGCTAAACTTTATAACTCAATAATCACTCCTCTTATGTTATGTTATCGTTATATAAACATTTTAATGTTATCCTTAGTGCTTTATTCTAGTTTAAGGTATTAAATTGGTTAGTATTCGTAAATTACTGGTACTATAGTTAGCCATGAATTGGCTTATTATTACTATTTTTAATTGTGGTGTTGATAATAGTTTTAAATTTTAAATAAATATATAAAAACATATAAAAGTTTAAATTTTATTTTGTACTCTAATATATAATGTAAGTTTGGTATAGTAAGTATAATTTTTCTTCTTAAAGTGGCTTTTAGGGACGATATATAATTTTGTTTGAAAATGTGATTTCATTAAAAATGCTATAAAATTGAAGGTGTGACATTGTAACTGTAATATGTTACTATCTTGTGTCTTTTAAAATCCGTTCAATCTTGAATTCTCCTTCTCAGTGTGACTCTATTAGCTTAAACTCGTATCAACAATTTCTCTTACCTTATTGTCTTCTCTTTCCTCTTCATTTCTATCTATAATTTGGATATACTCCTCCTTTTTTTTTTCTTTCCATTCCATTGGTTGATTGTTTATATGCCTTTCTTTTCTTTCCTCTTCCTTTTCTTTTTATTGATTTCTTATTTTCTTTCCTTTTTTTATCTAAAAAAGTTGTCTTTTATGGAAAAATTTCCACAATTGTAAAAAAAGTGATGTTTCATAAATTATAATTTTAAATCAAATAATTTATTACCATCATTGTTAACTACATGATAAAACGTGTTTAGAACGTCGAAACAAAATATGCAATTTTGTAGTAGCAACTTGCTTGTTTTAATGTAACAGTTTATAATAAATATTTATTGTTCTACTCTTATATTGAGCCCTTTTCTAAATTAATAACGTTTGAATGTTACTCTTTTGGTTCATTTACGTTTCGATATATATATATATATATATATATATATATATATATATATATATATATATATATACAAAAATTAGAGTTTTGTCAGATTACAGATTTTGAGAACTTCTGCGAGGCAAGTCTTGCTAGCCAGTGACTATTGTGAATTGACTACCATTTACGCTAGTAATTTCTCTTCTTCTTGTTCATTGATTGTGCCTTGTGACTTGGAATGAAGGAAAAAATGTCAGGCAACCGGAAATCTGCTTCTCCTTTGAGCTAAGACTGAGCAACAGAAAACGATGAAGTTAAAAAAGAAACAGCGAATGAAAGCTAGAGAGAGGGGGAGAGAAAGGAAAGTGAAGGAGGGTGGGTATAATAATTTAGCTGTCGTAATCAAGTGATCCCTCAAAATAACATTTCGTTGCTAGCTGACGTCTTAATTAGATCGTGGTCATTAGAGTCCGCGGCTTTAATTAGAAGATCTAGTATATTTCTCCTAATAGGATTTCTACTGCAAACGTTTGATATAAACAACTAATTTGATTCTCAGAACTTTTCTTCTGCTGTCGAAAATCCCTAAGCAGTCATCTTGAATAAAAACATAAAAGGATGACAAACAGTAAACGAAATGACGCAAATATTTTCCATATTTTCATCGGTACCGTCTTCTTTGCTATAATCAATGTAAAATCTTTTCAGCATTTTTTAGTCAGAGGTATAAATAATATAAAGAGAAAAATAACTCCTCTTCATTTTCATTGAAGGAAAATACAGGGATTTTTCTATTTTTAAGTAGGCGAACAAAGCTAACTGCTCTGTAGTGGACATTATGAAATGCATGAACCCATTTCTCCCTGTGACGCAGTAAAGAAAGTTCGATATTGACTGAACTTGCATACCGAAGATTTTGCTTACTGATCTTTATTGAATTTTTAGAGTGTTATGATAACAAGTCGTCCGGCGCTCTCCCATATTAACCTGCTAATAAATATTTATATGAGTAATGAATGGAATCAGGAAAATCGAATTAACATTTTCAATGAAGCTGTTTCTATTTAATGAGCATTAAGGACACTTGAAGGACTGCGATCACCAGATATATTGATAATATATATATATATATATATATATATATATATATATATATATATATATATATATATATATATATAAAAAGAGAGAGAGAGAAACAGAGAATAAATATGAACATTTTTCACTTAAGTCATCGTTACTTCAAAGTTTCGTGGCTACATAAATGTGTCCACTCGTCGTAGCAGATACATACATACATACATACATACATACATATTTATGAATAAAAATGACAATAGGAAAACTGGTAATTGCTGACGCGTTTCGTCCAATGTGGACTTTGTCAAAGCAAAATACGAAATATATATATAAATGCATGTATGTATGTATATAACGAATAGCATACAAAACAGAAACCTAAATGTGTCCCACACTATCAAGAACAAGTTTACTCTTTTATATTTCAATATATTTTGTGTCATTTTGATAAACATATCTTTGAAAATGAGATGTGAGTTTTATTTTCATTTTTCCGAAATTTAAACAATTTATCCCTCTCACCATATATATATATATATATATATATATATATATATATATATATATATATATATATATATATATATGTATGTGTGTGTATATATATATATATAACAGTTTGTTTTCTGCTTGTCGAACAATATAAGTTAATTTAATTTATAATTACTCTTATCCTCAGAAATGCCAAGACATTTTCCTTAGACACAAGTTTGTCTTTAATTCTGAACTGAAGAAGCCGAAACAAACTGACAAAGAATAGACGTTCTATATTCATTAAAATCCTCCATTTTGTTTTCCAGACTGCGAATCAGCTTCCACAAATCTCGCTGTTTGATATGTAAATAATATCAAATACCGTTGTTATGTCCAAACTGTCGATTCACAAGAGTCCTCTTCAGGGGTTGTGAAAATGTAAAGTGAGAGAAAAAAATAATGAAAATTCTTTGAAATATAACTCAATCTTTGCAAGTATCTATATATTTTTCTAAGTCATATAAATAACATGCAACTAAAACATGTATCAGCCACATACCACGACGTGTATTCATTTTTTTAATATCCATTGTAGTATGTAAATATGTAAGAATATGAGAATATAAGGTTGGAAAAAAATGTCATGTCTTTTAATGTGTCGTTGCTTTTATTGGATTTAAATAACATCAATAAATTTTTGACATTGATTTTATGGATCATTTTTTTATGGTTAGTGAGGAGCTGTCTAATTCTATATTATAATTTTATAATATTAAAAAACATCATAAGTACTATAATAATAATAGTCAGCTCATAATAACTATATTCTCTAACCCTGTATTCTTCAATACATATATAAAGAGTTGAATATATCGTTGCATGTGTCTGATACACATCGTTGTTTCTTTCTTGTTTTATCGGATTCATTTTCAAATATAAAAATATAAGGTTTTTTTTAAAAAAAGTCAACTACTTGAGACAATCATAATGTTCTTTTCTTCGCTTTACTTTTTCATTCCTGAAGAAGATCCATGTGGGAAGAAACCATGAACATCGCCTTGATTTCGAATATGTTTTTTCGTTTGCAGAATTTGTAATTTATCAAGACCGGCTCACTTGCAGGAATCAGCATTAGGGATTTTTCATCATTCAACATCATGACTACACTTCATCTGCCGCCCACATCGCCGATAAAAAAGATTAAAACAAAATCTCTCACGACAATGAACCGGTGTCATGTAAAACCTCTTTGACATTTCACAAAAAGTTCCCACAAATAGTTAAGCAGTTACAACAACCAATTCTAGAAAAATAATAATAATAAAAATAATTACCAATACGGAAGTTGATTGCGGGTTCAGGAAAAACGAAGAAAGAAAACTAGACAATAAATATACAAAATATTCAACCCCCTCCAAAAATAACAAAAAAAACGCACAAATATACATATGTATATATGAATACAGACAAAAGGAAAACTTATCTTAGCCGATGCATTTCGTCCTCTGACAGAATTTATTGAGCCATATATATATATATATATATATATATTATAAGAGGGACAAAGTCTGACAATTATTTTAAGACATTTTTATGTTTATACATTCTTTTTATAGGTACAAATATTTAAATAAATGCTCTGTTTATAATAAACAGTATTAAACAACATTTACCGGCTTGAATGTCCGAGAAATTTTCACAGAAAATATTCGTCCTCCAACAGTACGTTACATACAGTAAATTCGGACGTGCTAAACGAGCGCGCCTCTGTGGCAAAAATCGGTAAAGGAACGTCAAGCTAGATGACGGTTCCGTATAGGAAACAGGTTCGAACCCTGTCGGAGAACGTATATGTTCTGTGAAAATTTCTCGGACATTTACACCGGAAAATATTGTTTATTATAAACAGAGCATTTACTTAAATCTTTGTATCGATAAAAAAAACGCATAAATATAAAAATGTATTTTAAGACATTTTTATGTTCATACATTCTTTTATATATATATATATATATATATATATATATATATATATATATATATATATATATATATATATATATATATATATATATGCGCGGTACTTAATGCAAAGCGCTTAACATCAGTGATAGAGCTAACATATATAGTCAGATTGGTGTGAGCTTGTGACCCTGGGTTTCACAATATTTGACATCGTCAGACAAACTCTGACCATCGCAAATAGCGTGAAGCCCAGGGTCACAAACTCTCACCAATCCAACTAAATATATATATATATATATATATATATATATATATATATATATATATATATATATATATATATATTTGTGTGCGTATGTGTAGAGCAGTTAGATACCAGTTTTGTGGGTTTTAGAGAAACCGGTAACTTTTGGAAATGCCTTAGTGAAATGTCAGTCAAATTCCCTTCACTTCAAACGATATAATTTTTAAGAATAAAATACTTATGAGTTTTCTCATAACTTGCGTCGATTTATCTCGACATGTAACCACATTGAAATTTTTTTTCTCCGATTTCATGAAACCTCAACTTTTTACAGATTCTGATACAAATAAAGACAAAAGGAAAATTTATCTTATCCACGTCTTTCGTCCTCTGATGGACTTTATCAAGGCAAATGCAAGGATTTTTTGCAAAGAGTATTCATATACAAGAGCAAAAATGCTATTAGTTTAAAAAAATTAGATTTAAGAACGCCCATAAATATTCATTAAGTTACCCGAAAGAAAGTGACACAATTCAATGAAACGAAAATGAGTAATTGATGTTCTTGAATATTTTTTTTAATAAAAATTGGTAATAATATTAAATAACATCAGGTTATGAATAGAACCGTTTTCTTCTAATTTATGTATCTTGGCTTGGGAAAGTAGGAATTCTTTCAGCAATGGAGATATTTTAAAAGATCCGGGTCACAAATTTATATTTTGATAAGATTCGATATTGTCATTTTCCAGAATTTTACGTTTAACTTAATTTATCTTTTGATAAGTGTGGCATTCTTTAGATAAAAGTTGTGTTTGAATGGATTTCTATGTTTAAATAAGACATTTGATAAATTGTTGTGTGTAAGATCCCTTTTATTAAATTTCTGTAAGTTTCCCCAATGTACTGGGAGGAGAAGTTCTGGTAATTTATTCGTAATCTACCTGCTTCAGTATTATTATTGCTATCTGCTCCTTTTGGTATGATCATAATAGATTTGGATGTGATTAAAATTATATTGATGTCGTTTAGATTGGATATATTGTTTTCGATAGTGGATGTTATATATATATATATATATATATATATATATATATATATATGTGTGTGTGTGTGTGTGTGTGTGTGTGTGAGAGAGAGAGAGAGAGAGAGAGAGATAGAGAAACTTAATCAAACATATATATCGCTCCATATCCATTCTTATATATTTTCTGTTGTTTTTTTAAGCATTTCACCCCAAACAAGGCGTGGGTGCCACTAGCACGCAAGGGGTTACAGAGAGTAAGAGCAAGAGCAATGAGGTGTGTTTGAAGAAAGGATACAGAGAAAGAAGGGGAACAAGATCAAGGTTTCAGAAGATGTCGATTCACATTACATTTATATATTTGAAGATTATAGCTATCAAGGAATTCCTACAGTTTGGGTGCCAGTGAAAGTAGCTCGTCGGAGAAGTTACCGTGAAAATACTTGTAGAAAAGACAGAGGTAAACCACGGCACGTCTGTGAGAAAGTGACTGTAGACGAGATGCCAAATCAGGACCTATCACATTGCATATCCGTCTCTGGATTAATATACTGATAGAATGATTTCTATGTATACCTGCATACATTACGAGGCCAAATTGTTAGAATTTTCGCTTTCTCGCCATGGTGGATTTCTCAGTTATTTTATTGATGTTTTCGGATTGGAAAAGCATACGGCAGGTTGACCCAATACCTGTGAGTGAAATTTGTGGTATATAACAATTCAGAAGCTGCCACTAGTTGTACTAGCACAAAGATGCTTGATCAGGCCTCTATAACAGGTATAAGGTAGCTGCCATAGCAGACGACTGTGCTTGAAAAGCATGCATAAGCACCATCCACTGCTGACCCGCATTTATCGTTCCCCGATAGGAGAGTCTATTATATATATATATATATATATATATATATATATATATATATATATATATATATATATATGTATGTATGTATGTTTTTTATCGCTGCACAAAAACAGTTGTTGTGTAGCGATGTAAAATGTTTTTAATATAATTTATTATAATAAAAGTATTATAAAATATTTTGGCATATATATATATATATATATATATATATATATATATATATATATATATATATATATATATATATATATATATATATACTCATACCAGTATTGTGATGTAGATAAATATGTGCATGTGTGAAAGAATTTATGAATGAATACTTGGCCACATATTGCCGCACCCAGATCAGCCCCATGAGATCAAAGAAGCGAAATCTTCAATACTAAACGACATCCTACTGTCATCAGCATTGAAGAATAAAAACTGATAAGAACACACTCTCTTTCTGTTATCATTCTTCGTGTTACTCTCCAAAACCTCTCCCATCTTTCCTTCTATCACAATCGTTCATCCTCTCTCTCTCTCTCCATATATATATATATATATATATATATATATATATATATATATATATATATATATATATTCTATCACGCATGATAGTTACAATGATATTTTCCTAACATGGGTATACTTCGCTTCAATTCGAGTGAATCCATAGACCTTCCTGAAATTTATCCATTATATCTTCCTTATAACTATTTGAATCTGCATTGTGCTTCATAGCATATTTTCTTGTTATCGTTTTGATAAGATAGCTTATTTATTATACACTGATTTATTCAGACAAATGTCCTCATCTTTTTTGTTATAGTTACAGCATTCTGACAAGTATTCTTTCAAGCTTTCTTTCCATACCTCTTGTCTTAATTAACCTTCTAGGAATTTCGAACCGACATTTCAAACACAGAACCAAGCAATGGAAATGACATTTCCGGATTATGTGAAGAAAATCAACAAGCAACATTCTTCATTTCTGTGTGTCCCTTCAGGATGTGGCTGATCACCACTCAACTGAAATTCCTTTCCTTGCAAGCTTTTAGCAACTTTTGTATTATACTTCTTTTCCCTGACACCGCTATCCATTCACACAAAGCCGTTGGAGTGGTTAAATCAGAAGGTGGGCCATCATGACTCTTCACAATTTCCTTTCCCTAGTATCTTTAAGTAATATTTAAATCTTTTCCATTCCTTATTGTCCCAGATAAAGGTATCCATTCACACAATATCGTTATTTGATAATTTCCTATGTACCCTTGCTTTTAAAGTGTCCTATGAGTCTCAATTTCTCTAAAGACACTTTTTCATCAATTTTTCTCTTATTGTTTACTCACCCAGTTTCCATTGAGTTCATCCGGTTAAATGATTGAACTCACAATTACCATATCACCAAAATCTACGAACAAATGCTATGACCTAGCAGACTATTGTCTACCATTCTACGCTATCAGGATGTAATTGGTAGGCCTAGCATAGAAATAAATACGATATGGGAGCCGCCAAATAAGAAAGAATGGCAAATAATAGAAAGTTTTCAGCAGAAGTAGAAGCCGCTGTAGAAAAGATAAGCCTCAGTGAGTGCAATCACGCGTCTCTCTCTCTCTCTCTCTCTCTCTCTCTCTCTCACACACACACAGACACACACAGACACACATATATATATATATATATATATATATATATATATATATATATATATATATATATATATCTGTGTGTGTGTTTATAACTGCTGATCTTGACGTACATGGGCACTATGATTTGATTATGCTGGTGAAGGCTTTTGTCGAACAAGCCACGCATATAAATAAGAATTGATGCAAATTTTCACGGAGACGACCTCAGAGGACCTCAGGTTTAAGTATTTAAACCCATATCTCGAGGGAGATTGGATTCATACCTTTCTAAGGAAATTATCAGGAAGTGAACGAAACAGAATTGACTGAAACTGAAATCCACCCGGCGTGTTAACTTTCTGCGTCGTCACCAAACTTGGCATCATTGACTGTATGTCCTGGTTGAAAATTGTCAAGGCAAAGAGTGCAACAGCAGCGAATTACTCCCCACCCAGCCCCCGGAAAATGATTCGTCCCCTCCCCCGCCAATGTGATATGAACTAATTTTAATATGAGAAAATGCACTTCTGAACTATTATGCAAATGAATCGAAGCTGATACGCTGTATCCATTCGTTGTCGTTCAAAGGTTTTCAGATCAATTACGGAATTCAGATGCTTCTGGGATATTTTGTGTTTTGTCAATGCTGTAGTCAATTTCTTTTAATCTCAGTAACCAATAGCAGACGATGTATTATTATGTTGGGGAACAGAAATATTTTTTTCAGAATGGGGCATCCCATAATATACTCAGTGTAGATTGTCGTTATTTTGATTTCGTAATATTTAGAATTAAAATATTGATGGTATTTTTTTCTGCCCACTTTGGTTTTCATTTTCAGTTCATGTTTGGTTTTCTCCCTTCGAAAAATGATATATTATTCTTCTCTTTGTCGGCATGAGTCCTGAAAAGTAGAGAGGATACTGAGCTGAGTTATTTATGACAGCATGAAAAATGTTACTGGGTTATAATTTTTAGACGATACCCCACAAAACACTCTAGAAACAATTAAAAAGTCCTTCCTGAGGTTTTCTTTTCGTTTTAATTCGAAGTTAATCGAGTAATTTTAATATTTCCAATAAGCAAAATACTGAAATTTAAACCGAATTTAAAATGATCGGAATGATTCTTTTTTTAATAATAAAAAAAAACAATCGATATTAATGTCATTGACAAATCAGTTAAAACAACATAATTCTATTTTTTTTTAACCTTTCAAAAATAAAATATACTTTTCTGAAATTTTATCTGAGAAATATTCGCTGAAAAAGATTCATTAATTAATCAGAATTGAAACAAATATTATTTAATTTTAGTTTAAAACATCGCAAAAAGCGTTCTTTTAACAAAGATGTGGAAGTCTTTATGAGGTTTTCACACATCTATCGATAGACTCATTTTGGAGAAATTTAAGTAAGAAGATAATCGTAATAAATTTACATGAAGAATACAACGTAAACTCCTTTTTTATGTATTTATTTTAACTACGCAGTATTCTTAAAAATAAAATATATTAAGCATTCTAATATTTTATTGAATTTTAAGTACTTTGGCCGTATTATTTTTTAGGGAGATTTTACTTCATTCTACTTAGGAAGGTGCTTGTAGAGGAAATATTAGAAAACTACCAATAAATATAAAATTTACTATAATTACCACTCTTATTGTCTGATAAGTTCATGTACGGACGTCTGTATTTATCAAATTCGTCAAGTTTATATATACGCAACAATCCAAAATTCTTTCTAAAATATTGGGGTCTCTGAATTGTAGTAAGTTTTTCCATTTTTTGTATTTTGTATTTAATAATAATAAAAAATTTCCGCTACAAATTAAAAGTTTATAAAATATTGTAATAAAAAATTTCAAAAAAGGAAAGCAATTCTTGTAAAATTTCATCATTCATCGAAAAGAAATTCTGGCGACAATAGCGCTCATAATATTTTTTATTCATAAATTAATTAAAAACTTTTCACATTAAATAAAGCCTTAGCTTTATTGCATTTTTATTTTATGATTTACAGTAGATTTCCTGTAACTGCGGGTCTTGTTTGACAAGGAAAATGTGAGGATTTAGATTATCCTAGGACTTGTCCTTATAATTAATATAAAGTTTAAGCTTTACAAAAAAAAGAATTTCTCAAAATATCCTAAAATTAATTATGTGGATGGCAATATATATTTTAAAAAAATGGTATTTTCACCTAAATTTTCTAAATAAAAAAGAAACTATTTCAAAAATCATTTCATTCATTTGTGAATACGTCTTTTACGTTTCATTAAAATCAGACGAGTATCAGAGTTTTTCAAGAATTTCCAGATCGCTGTGTTTTTAACTGCAGAAAAAGACGCGCACATTACACGGGTTAATTTATATTATCATGTGACGACAGAAAAGAAACATTTGTTTTTTTTTTACCAAAATATCAAAAATTCTAAAAAGTATTAAATAGAATAATCCTTCCGCCAAAAAATCTTCTGGTCTTTCCTCTTAATAATAACAAATGTAGACGAGAAAACTTTAGTTTTATTACGTTTTGGGGTATTTTATCAACATGTACGCTCATTTTTGCGAATCATTGTAGGTACCTGGACAATTTATTTAATCGATCAAAACTTTATTCTAACAACGTATTTAGGTGCCAATTTACGTAACTTTTGAAAAATAATTTTAAAGCATTATCATAGATGATGGGATGAAAACATTAACTTTCTAATCACAAAAAATAAAGAAAAAAAATGCCGATTAAAATTTTTCCGTTCAACGTTGCGAAATCATAGGTATTTGCTTACTACGCGAACTAACCAAAATAATAGATAGAAATGACACAGGACTCTACAGGAACGACGGTCTCATAATGTTAAGAAACTGTTACAAACAAAACACAGGCAAAACTAGAAAAGCAGTAATAAGTAATAACACAGATTTACAAAAATGGATTCGACATAGATATAAAAACTAACCTTAACGAAGTAGATTTACGAGATGCTACCTTCAACCTAAGAAAAGGCACAGAGAAATCATACAGAAAACCCAATGATAAACCACTCTATATACACACATCTTCAAACCACCCGCCTTCTGTAATCAAACAGATACCAAAATCGATTAACCGCAGGCCTTCCGACAATTCCTTCAATGAATCCATATTTAACAAAGCTAAGAATAACTACGAAACAGCCCTAAAAGAAAGCGGATTCCACAGAACACGAAATAAGAAATATCATATGGTACAAACCACCGTACAGCAAAAACGTAAAAACAAACGTAGGAAAAAGATTCTTTAAACTCTTACACACACCCCCTCCGGAATCAAGCACTCTGCACAAAATATTCAACAAAAACAAAGTAAAAATCAACTACAATTGCACCGAGAACATGGCACAAATAATAAAAAAGCACAATAGGAAAATTATCAACAAACCACGCAAACAAATTAAACCCACGTGCAACTGCAGAATAAAGAAAGAATGTCCCTTAAACGGTAATTGTTTACAAAACAACGTAATATACCAAGCCACGATAAAATCACTAGATAATGAAGAAAAAGTATACATAAGAGTAACTGAAGGACACTGGAAACAAAGAAATTATGCGCATAAAAAATCTTTCACAAATAGTAAATATGAGAACAGTACAATGCTTTCTAAGTGTATTTGGGAAATTAAAAACAAAACGCACATCACACCAAAAATATCTTGGAAAATAAAGAAAAGATCATCAGTCTACAACAACCAATCAAAAACTTGCAAACTTTGCTTGGAGGAAAAATAGCTATCATTACCTTCCCGCACCAAAATAAATTATTAAATAAAAGATCCGAGCTCATCTCAAAATGCAAACAAGAAAACAAACTTTACGACGTTAGTTAAAAACCGAAAAAAATAAAATATAATAAATTAATTAAAAAAAAACAAACAAACAAAATAACAATAAAACAAGCAAAATAAATTAACCCAAACAAATTACCAAATCACACACGTTAGGATAGACGAAATAGAATAAATAAATAAAAAATAAAATCAATGAACAAAACAAATTAACAAACCATTATGACCAAAATAATAATTAGACTATAAAAATCAAACCAAAAGTCGGACGAAAAATGCCTATAACTGATATAACGATATATATATATATATATATATATATATATATATATATATATATATATATACTAAGTTACTTAAAAATCGAAAACCGAAAAGTGTAAATAAAAATATACAGTATAATAAATAAATAATAAAAAACAAGTAAATAAATTAATCTAAGTTTGTCCCAAATAAATAAACTAACAAACCTATCCCGATAAAGTGACCGTTAGAAAAAACAAATAAAGATAATCAATCCAAATAAGTACATGAAGTAATAAAAAAATATTAAAACCTGCGCCCGCCAAAATAATAGTTAGAATAAACTACAACAATCAACCCCAAAATTTAATAAATAGCTTTAATTATCTTTCCAAACCAAAACAAAACTATTAAATAAGCGATATAAACAAATTTTAATACGTTTATAAAAACACCGACTAATAAAAATAAAAAATAAAAATATAAGATAAGAAATAAAAATAAAAAATAAAAAAATAAGATAAGAAATAAGAATAAAAAATAAAAATTAATTAAAACAAGCAAAGTAATTTAACCCAAATAAGTGTTGACTTCTATGTTCACTTTTATATTTACACACGCTCTATCTCTGATATTACGCACTTTATCCCATAAATATAGCACATCTTAATACTATATTTCTTCATAAATATATATATATATATATGTGTGTGTGTGTGTGTGTGTGTGTGCATATATATATATATATGTGTGTGTGTGTGTGTTTGTGTGTGTGCATATATATATATATATATGTGTGTGTGTGTGTGTTTGTGGAACAATTGAAGAGCAGTGTTCAAAATTTTGACATGAGACGCACAAAAGTAATGACCCCATTCACGTCCACACGCAAATAGCTACCTACCCTCCTTTCCCTCTTTCTGTGAACTATGATCAACGCAAAAGGAATGATGGAAAGTAGCCATGAAAAGAAAGAATGAAAGAAAGAAATAGAGAGAGAGAGGGAGAAAATAGATAGGTATAGCGTGAGGAGATAAATATATGTGAGACAAATCTTGTCCGAGGTTTATATTTTATTTTAGTTTGAATTAAACTTGACGTAAATTTACTTTTCTTTGAGGTGCTTTCGATTATGAGATTGACTAACAAATTCGTTTGATTGATTCAGCAAATTTGACTCTCAAGTACGCTCAAGGTATGTCAAAAAAGCGTTCGCACAAAAAGCATGCATGCATACACACAACGGGTGTAAAATACGGATATATTTCGTGAGGTGTTTATAAAGTGTACACTGTTCAGTAATTAACGTTTACAACGAACTTTCTTTCTTACTTTCTTCCTTCCTTTCTTTCTTGTTCATGTCATCATTTTTATTTTTCCTCTTTTAATTTTATCTGTCTCCCTTTATTCTTCTATTATTCACACCTTTTCTTTTTCCATTCATTTTTCTTTCTTTCTCTTTGTATTTTATTTATTCATTCTTTTTTCTTTTCTTTCTTTGTTAGGCCACTTTTTCTTTCTTTCTTTTTAAATTACAAAATTGTATTTGGATTAAATGAAAATTACTTACAATATACTATATATTACTTATAATACATTACTTCTTGCCGTCAAAATTGACGTCACGGGTGCACTATTTTTTTTTTGATATTTCATAAGATAATATATGTGTTAGTGCTGATATTTTTTGAGAAAATGACTTCCAATTTTTTTCCATCATTTCAGAAGCCATGCCACTATCTATTGTTGATTACTTTCTTGTGTGCGCAATATTCTTTGACGGATTTTACAAGTTATATTCATTCCATGTTATTTTCTAGCAATTAGATCCTTCATGTCAAACAAAGAAACATTATGTGCTATTAATTTACCACATCACGATATATTGACAAAGAAATTCTGAAAAGATTTATAATATTATAGTCGAATCAATAAATTATTTCCATGAGATTTTTATTATTATTATTATCTATTTTGAATTTATAAAACAATCAAGAAAAAGTTATGGGAAGCATAGTGCGATATGAATTTTAACAAATTTTCGTGAGAAGTCACAAGCATTTCTTCATAAAGAAATATGAACAAATGTCTTCAGTATTTGGTGAAGCAGATTAAAATTAAAATAAAATCGTCAACAATATATACAGAAACAGTGTAAACCAGAATATGGTGATATGAATTTCACTGTATTAAATATATACATCAAATGACAAAGTCATTTAAGAGACAAACAAAAGTAGTTGTAGGTAGCATGATATGGTTGTGCAGAGAGCATTTGAAAGGAGAAACTGAATCACAGTTAATAGTGATCCAGAAGAAATTACATTGATACCACATTAACTAAAACACAACAAAATTATGTTGGCTATACGGAGAAAATGATAAAATATTCATATAAGAAAAATCAACGGCAGGTTTACTCAGGATGTATTAGACATGATTTTATAAGAAAAAAAGTACACGATTGGGTTTGACCGTTGAGCGCAATAATGAACTATATTCTCCAGAAACCATTTTAATGATTACAAATATTTTCTTAGAATTTAATATTTAAATGAATTCTATCGGATTATTTTCAACAAAAGTCATGTCAGAATGTGGGCGTGAAAATTTCGCAGACCCCAAATTAAATCTGATAGAAAATGAAAATCCAGGCCTTCTGAAAAAATTAAAAGAGTTTTGCAAAGAAGTTGAAAGAAGTTGAAATTACAGGAAATTCAATTATTTAGTGGCTTCATGAATTTCCGTCTTTATTATTGACAATCTGTCTTCATCTCATGTCTTTCTTTTCATAAATATATTTAAAAAAAAAAATTTTCTTTTTTCTTTTACTAATCTCTTTTTTTCATTTTGTTTAAGGTTATTTGTTTTCTCGGATAATTTCTCGTCCTTGGTTTAATGGTAATATATTACAATATTCCAGGAACCATTTTCTATTCACTAGTTTCTTTTTTCTTTCTTTCTTTCGTCTTTCCTCTTTTTTTCTCATGTACTTCTTTCATTATTTCTTTATTTCTTCTTACATTATATATTTATTTATTGTTCTGGGCATTATTTTCTTTTTCCTCTTTTAATTCTCTTATTCTACTACTCACATGCTTTCTCTCTCCAGTCGTTTTTATTCCTTCCTCATTTTCTTTTATTTAATCATTCTTTTTTCTCTCTTTCTTTGTTAGCCTTCATTCATTTTAATTCTTTCTTTCTTTCTTTACTTTTTTAATATTATTTTTCTTCTTCCTTTTTCTTTTCTTTCTCATGTGTTTCATTCATTATTAACCACGTTCTTCTCGTTCCCTTAGTTCGGTATTTCTTCTTTCTTTATTTCTTCTTTTTTTCTCTTTCTTTTTTGTTCACGTCATCATTTTTATTTTTCCTCTTTTAATTTTATCTGTCTTCCTTTATTCTTCCATTATTTACACCTTTTCTTTCTACATTCATTTTTCTTTCTTTCTCTTTGTATTTTATTTATTCATTCTGTTTTCTTACCTTTTTAGTGAGGCCATTCTTTCTTTCTTTGTTTCTTTCTTTGTTTCTTTCTTTCTTTCTTTCTTTCTTTCTTTCTTTCAACGCAATTGTCTCACTTCTTTTTCTTTTATAACCTTTCACAACCCTCTATTTTCCTTTCTTCCTCATTTTTCCAACTTCTTCCATTCCACTCCCTAATATTCGCACTTCACACACAGCTCGGCTCTTAGACTTACAGTCATGAATGATATCCTGCCCTACCCAAGTCGACTACGCTTTGCCGATACAAGCGAAAAGGTCGTTGGTTCTCTTTTACTTACTTGTCGTGACAGCGAGGAAACTTACTGTCGGAAACACATGAGATGTTTGAGTCTAGGAACGTCATGTTGTACCGGGGAAAAAAACAGGCCAGTAAGCTAACGACAGGTTACTGAATTTATTTGTAATTTGTCTACCGAAGATAATATGACATGAGAGATGATTTTTAAAAGCTAACTGATTGGGCGAAATTAGTACCGTTCACTATTATTTTCAAATGAACTTTAAAAAACAAAAAGACGTGAGCTATTCGTATGAGTTCTTTAGGGTGACCGCATATAATACATATTTAATGCCCTTTTCAGATCACATGGCAATTGGGTGGGTGCAGTTCTCGACACAGAATTTAGGATTCTTTCATATTTGGGTGGTTTTTCTTTTCTTTCAAGCTGATTCTTCTGACTTTCTTATGCGAAATAGACTAACTGACAGGAAAAATTCATTGCATCAAAAAGAAGTTTTTATGCTGCGTCGGTAATTATTTTAAAATGTTATTTTGTAATTTTAATAAAAACATAATAAATGTAACATTTTTTTTATTTTTTTAGTATCTTTTACTGGAGAACTGACAACAAAAATGTTAAACTCTTTATTTAATTCAATTATTTTTTGACAAGTTTATGAACGAAAGATGTGAGTACAGTAAAAATATTTCTTACAGGATTATAAGAATTTTCTTATATTTTATATTTAAGAATAACTTTTTGTTGACAAGATTATACAAAACATGTGACCAAACTAAAATGAGATATTTATTATTTACCATAACAAGAGAAAAACCCCAGTATGTGAGCTATGAGTTGAAGTCAAAATAAAACAAGTCCAGTATTTTAAATATCTGTGAAGTATTTTACAAGAGGATGGAAAATGTGATACCGAATACGAAAGCACAATGGAAAAAGAAAATATGTTTTCTAAAAGTTGAGCAAAGTACTAAGAAACAAGAAAATTTCGTCAGAAACCCAACAAAGATTGCTGAACTGCTAATTATATCATCTTCTTCAATAGCAGAAACGCTGGACAGTTTCCTCACAAATGAAAATCAGCTTGGAGGTAACGAAAATGTGATTATATGAAAATGACGATGAAAAATCTATGGACGGGGCGCGTAAACAACAAAGAAGTCTTAGGAAAATCAAAAAAGAACACTTATAGTCAGAATAAGAGATAGTTGAAATTACATCATAATTTCATAATAAGAAATGAAAACTTGAAGAATTTGACACTCACAAGGACATAATGAAGACAAAAGAAACACATATCTGACGATCTTGTGTGAATAGTTGGCGAAAAGCATGGTGGCTAGGACGGCAGAAAAATACCACAGACGTAATTAAGAACTATATCGGATAGGAAAACTGTGGCGAGCCGTGATCGCTTATGTCCTGAAGCGACACACCATATAAAAGAGGAAGAAGTTTTTGTCATGGTTTTATGAAAATTTATAAAACAGATGTGTAAAACGATACAAATAACAAAGGGAGTGTATTGTAATGGCAAAAGTAAAAGATTGTAAAAGAGGACAGTTTGAAACACTGTTTTTTTGTCAGTTAAGTTACAAAGTTAAATTTTGTTCAGAAAATATTTCTTCTATTTACTTATCTAGGAAAATAATGTTTATTTGGTTTCCTTACCTGGGAACAAATAATCTAATGTCTCAGTTTGTTGAAGAACAGTTGAAGATTATGCAGTCATGGAATAAACTATTCCTGTAGTACTCATCGATACTAAACGATAGAATGACGAAATAGGAAATAACAGGTTCATTTGCTTAAACTATCTTGTCAACACAAATTTAACGTCTGTCTAAATTGTCATTGCACATAATCCAGTGCTGAATATTCATTATGAATTGTTATTGCGTAAACTTGTTAATGTTAAGGAATCTACTGTTACAAAATATTATCTAATTTACTCTGAGACAAAAATGTGTCATCTCAGATTTATTCAATCTGTAGAGTGGTGTTTCCTAACACGGTGGCTAGATAGCCTCCGCCTCTGGGATATGCTGAAAGAGGCACTCGGAGGTTTTATTTTATTTGTGGGGGGGGCGGTGGACATTTACCCATTATATTTTTTAAATTTTCAAAAATTATTCAATATTGGATACAAATGGAAATTTTTTGAAAGGAAACTTTTCAAACTTTTCTTCATTACTTTTCCAACTTCCTATATGGCCGAATGTGATTTCAACGCAGTTACACGGTTTCAAATCTTCTTACTAAGCCAAGTGACCTCTTGCAAATTACAAACTGATGAGATCTACAATTACTTCTAAGCAGCATGGAACCTAGAGTAAGAGCCTTAGACAATAATCACCAAAATCAATCACTGCATTGAAAACATAGAGATAAGATATCAATTTTTATCTTTTTTATCATTTCAATCATTGACATCTACAACAGAAATGAAAAAAATACTAGAAATATTTTTGAACTAATACATAAATATTATCTTGTTATGAAAGAACTATTCAATATAATGTTCAGTTTTGTGCCATGCGTGATACACGCTTAGGCAATCATCTATCTTTCGATACATGTCTGACGAGGCAGATTTTTTCACGTAGTAGTTTGCCATTTCTTTCTGCGGCAGACCAGTTGCCATACAAGTCTATAGAACCCGGGCTGTCCTCCTATTTACCCATAGTTGGAGATAAATGAATAGGATTCAAACCTTTCCCAAATGTATTAGCCCGTAAGTAGATTTGACTGGAATTCGAACTCTGTTCGCCGATTGCTCAATCCGAGACGCTATCCATTACTCCACTGTGCGTCTTTCCTCTGGACACAGGCGATCATCGCTCTTCACGACATCCTGTCCTTTGTAGCGCTTAATTTTGTTTTTCTCTTATATGTCCTAAGCCCTATTTGGTCACCAATTTACTCAAATCACTGATTATTTACAGGATTTACATTGTTCGTAGTTATGAGTTCAGTACTTGGTTACATTTGGAGAGTTGAGTTAAATGGAGACAACTGATACTGAGACATTCGGAAGAAGCATGGCACGTGGAACTAGAACAATCTGACATATAATGAACTGGATCCCGCCCAGTCACACAGAGCCCAAAACGTATACAAAGATACACACACACACACACACACACACACACACACACACACACACACACACACACACAACTCTACATGTATGCAGGCACGCTCGCATACATGTAGAATTTCTCAAAATAAAAATTTATATTAACCAGCTAATGTTGGTGACATTTTTAAGATATATTTTTTTATGATGTGATAATGATCCGGGGGATGTTCAACTTAAAATATTTGGTTTTATGTGAAATATTTACAAGAACCAAATTTGGTGATCTACGATTTTTACTTGAGGATTGTTCACCATATAAATTGATATAATATTATACCTGTTGCTATTTACTTTTATTTTCAGCTACACAGGAATTTCCATAAGTCGCAAGAAAGCTATAACCTCCAATGAGAAAGATGTTATTGTAAAGTTATTGAAGGGTTTAATCCCTACTTACACTATTTAAATCCGGACTATTGTACTCCTTTTTTTATTGTTTACACAAGGTTTCGACCGTTGTTCCATCCGACGTGGGTTGATATATAGCTGGTGAAGGCCAGAGGGCATAACACCCGAAACGTTGTGATAACAATGATAAATATAATAACAACAGTCCGTATGTAATTAATAATAGTATTGATAACTCCTTATATCAGAAATTCAGAGAGGGATTGGAATACAATTTTAAAATTGCGAAATACTCAGCTGAAATTTCACCATTTTTTTTCTATCGTTGTTCAGATCATCACCAATACTTCAAGAAATAATTTACCACTGGCAAACATATTTATATTGATATATCCTCATTTAATAATAAAAAAATTTCTTTTTCTAGCATATTTCCATTTTCTCCACTCCCTGTATTTCGTATCTGCAGATTGCAGTAAGGATACAAAGTTTCCAAGAAAAGTATTTCTCCCTCTTTACCGATTAAAAAAAAAAAATTAAAAAAAATAAACAGAAAAAAAGAAATTCACGAAAATCTGCCTCCACAGAAATACTTTGCTTTTAATTTTGTTCTTTCTGTATTTCATTAACATCTACGTATTTTGTTAAATTGTGCAGTACCTCCTTGTTGCTGCAACTGGTATAATTAATAACGTTCCCACGGTTTTCTTGAATTGAACTTTTAACATGCGAACTATTTTCCAATCTGAATGAAATGGAAACCTCAGCACTCACATGTTAAGTCTGTTGCATAAAAATCTCTTACGAATGTGGTTTGAACAAAGATATTTCATAAGCAAAGATTTTCTACTAACTGGGAACAGATTCATTTGATGAACATTTCATACACTTTCTTCTTCCTTTTCTTTTTCTTTTTCAATTTTCTTTTTCAATTTTGTTTTTCAATTTTCTTTTTCTTTCGTTCTGGTTCAGCCTTGTGGTTTTCATTTTTCTTCCAAAGCATCATCATCTTTTTTCGTTCTTTTTCAGTTTTCTGGGATTTTTCCTTTTCTTACAAATTATCACCATACACATTATCATCTTTCGTTTTCTTCTTCATTCAATTTCTTTTTTTATTGTTCCCCATTATAATTTTTCATCGTTATTTTTTCATCTGATATTTTCCATCTCCATCAACATGTTATTGATGGAGCTTCAATTATGCATATACAGGCCTATAAACATACATACATACATAAACACACACACACATATATATATATATATATATATATAGAGAGAGAGAGAGAGAGAGTAGAAAAACAACAAAGAAACAAGGTCAATACCGTTGAGTCTTCGCTGAATATAATTATATATATACATACATATATATATATATATATATATATATATATATATATAATTAATCAATTCATCTATGAAAGGCTATAAACCTAATAGACACAAGAGGATACTCGAGTGAAAGTGAATGAGAAGACTTTAGAAAAACCGGAAACCCAATCCTAAACAGGAAACAAGGGATAAACATCTACACCTGTTCAAAAGACCGGAGAGGACTGAACCAGACGACATCCAATGCTACTCATATATATATATATATATATATATATATATATATATATATATATATATATGAGTGTGTGTGTAAGTTCAAACTGAAACATTTTCCGATACATAGTTACTTAATGTACTGAATTATGTGTGGAAGGGTACCATTAGTAACCATTAGTAATGATCGAACTCCTTCAAAGTTCGAATCTTTTGAGATTAGATTGCTAACCGTAATTTTATATCAGATGTGCTACGTTAGAGAGTATATTTAGCAGTTCAAACTGGTAGCAGATGATATCTTTTGAGGGAATGTAGATTTTAATGGGCACATCTCTTTCAGGAAACAGGAATATCCGTCCATGTCTCCCTCTATTGTACATACGATCGTCTGTTTCGGTTTATCAGTCCTAGAAAGTTTTATGAACAGGGAGAAATAATAGGAAAAATTGTGAGAAAAAACGGTGCGGGAAAAAAGAACGATACAGAGAGCAGAGAAAAATAATTAGAAAAGGGAAAGACAAAAAGAAAACTAGTGAGGGAGTAGGAGAAATGAGTAAATGGGAACAGAATGGAAAGAGAAAGAGAGAGTAAGAGAGTGGTTGAAAGAGTGAGGTAATAAAAAAGAGAGTCGAAAGAAAAGATAAATAGAGAAAGGAAAGAGAAAAGAAAGAAGATAAAAAGATGATAAAGGAAACGTGTGAGAGTTATAGAAAGACGTTATGTAATGTGGGAAAAACAGTCAGATTTTAATTGCTATCTCATTCATATTTTTACCCCGACTCCACGATTTATTCATTCGTATAAAAGTCGTAGATACATCAAGATGTGATTATAACGATTATCTTTAGATGCTATCGATAACTCATTCTGTATCATGTCTAAAACGAATATCAATGTACACATGGAAAATATGTAGGTGTTGAATGAACACAGATATAAATTACATATAGGAATATATAGGAAAAATACATATTTCCTACATATAAGAAAACAAAAGGGTTAGTTTTTTCGTCACAGATATAGAAAGTTGCCGGCAAGGTCCTGCATGCCATCCCGAGAACTAGATGAGACTTACCTGGAGTTTCATATTTCTGTAGGTTTTCGTGGGCAGCAATGTAACCCGTAGCAGATAAGATTTCTGGATTCGCTGCTATCATACAAAATCAATCATTGTAGCGTAGCAGTGAAGCGAATTTTAACAAAACATCCCACATAAAAGAGAGAGGTAGAATTATGCCTTTAACCAAGGCCATTAGTGGGATATAATAAGTTAAAACATTGCTGAAACTTCAAATCAGTTCATTTCATTCTATGCGCCGATTAAATCACGTGAATATATATATATATATATATATATATATATATATATATATATGTGTGTGTGTGTGTGTGTGTGTGTGTGTGTGTGTGTGTATTATGAAATGGACAAAGTCCGACAATTATTTTAAGACATTTTTATGTCCATACGTTCTTTTTATAGATACAAATATTTAAGTTAATATCGTTCATTATAAGCAGAGCATCTACTTCAATATTTGTTTCATAAAAGAACATATAAACAGGAAAATGTCTTAAAATCTCTCTATATATATATATATATATATATATATATATATATATATATATATATATATATATAAACCTAAAAAGCCAGGCAAACCTACCAAGGTTTCACCTACGCGGATCGTCAGGATATTGGTTTGTTCATTTACAAGCCAAAACATCTAAGGTTTTTACAAACGAGTATAATCATTTATATTTATATTATTATGAAGAAACATAGCCTCAAGATGTGCTATATTATGCGATAAAGTGCTCAATATAGAGATAGAGCGTGTGTAAATATAAAAGTGAAGATAGAAGTCAACACTTAGAGGCGATAGTCTGTTTCATGCTAAGCGCAATCGTCAGGCCACGATTGTTGTTATTTTTCTCGGCTATTTATATATACGGGTCGGTGGTGCATTGTGGGCAGTCTATTTTGGCAGTTATTTTACCGGAAGTCGTTTATTTGTTCATTTATTTATTTGGATTAAATTATTTTGCTTGTTTTTATTTATTTAAATTTTTTATTTTTATTTTTTACTTTTATTTCTTATCTTATATATTTATTTTTATTTATTAGTCGGTGGTTTTATTAACGTATTAAAATTTGTTTATATCGCTTATTTAATAGTTTTGATTTGCTTTGGGAAGATAAAGCTATTTATTCAGTTGTGGGGTTGATTGATGTAGTTTATTCTAACTAGTATTTTGGCGGGAGCAGTTTCTAATTTGTTTATTAGTTTAGTTATTTGGATTGCTTGTCTTTATTTGTTTTTACTACGGCTACTTTATCGGGATCGGTTTGTTAGTTCATTTATTTGGATGAAATTAGATTAATTTATTTTATTGTTTTTATTTATTTATTATACTGTATATTTTTATTTACACTTTTTGGTTTTTGATGTTTAAGTAACGTTTTATTTTTCCTTTATCGTTATATAAAAGTTATAGCTATTTTGTCTTCCGATTTTTGGTCTGATTTTATAGTCTAACTAATATTTTGGTCATAATGGTTTGTTAATTTGTTTGCTAATTACTTTATTTGTTTGGGTTCATTGATTTTGTTTTTTATTTTTTATTTATTTATTCCATTTCTTCTATTCTAACGGGCGTGAATTGATAATTTGTTGGGGTTAATTTATTTTGTTTGTTTTATTGTCATCTTATTTTTTTTATTCTTATTTTATTTTATTTTTTTTCAGTTTTCGATTTTTAAGTAACGTTGTAAAAATTTGTTTTCATGTCTGCATTTTGAGATGAGTTCGGATCTTTTATCTAATAATTTATTTTGCTCTGGGAAGGTAATGATAGCTATTTTTTCCTCCAAGCAAAGTTTGCAAGTTTTTGATTGGTTGTTGTAGGCTGATGATCTTTTCCTTATTTTCCAAGATATTTTTGGTGTGATGTGAGTTTTGTTTTTAATTTCCCAGATATACTTAGAAAGCATTGTGCTGTTCGCATATTTACTATTTGTGAAATATGTTTTGTGTGCATAATATCTTTGTTTCCATGGTCCTTCAGTTACTTCTATGTATACTTTTTCTTCATTATCTGGTGATTTTAACGTGGCTTGGTATATTATGTTGTTTTGTAAACAATTACCGTTTAAAGGGCATTCATTCTTTATTCTGCAGTTGCCCGTGGGTTTAATTTGTTCGCGAAGTTTGTTGATAATTTTTATGTTGTGCTTTTTTATCATTTGTGCCATGTTCTTGGTGCAACTGTAGCTGATTTTTACTGTGTTTTTGTTGAATATTTTGTGTAGAGTGCTTGATTCCGGGAAGTGTTTGTGTAAGACTATGAAGAATATTTTTCCTACGTTTGTTTTTACGTTTTTGCAGTACGGTGGTTTGAAACATATGATATTTCTTTTCCTGTTGGAAACAGAACTAAAAAATAGCGGATTCCCAGCAACACTCATATACTCACCAAAGAATAAAAAAAGGCCAACATGAAAAGAAATATCTTATGGTTCAGCACAGTAAAAATCAGCTACAGACGATTAAATTCTTCGTCAATTTGATTTAACGAGGCAAATTTGACGTTACGTTTTATTTTTTAAAAACTGGTTTTGCGTTTGGCTTTAACTCAAATTTAGCAGACATTTTTGTGCATTTTCCGAGTCTTCCAATGAAAATGTTGGAATATTTTTATTTTATTTCACCTTTCAACTTTTCTGCTTCTTCTTTTAAATTTTCGACATTGACATAATAAGTTAATAATGAGGCATATCCCAAAGTTGAAACTGTTCTATCCAATCAGTCAGGAATAATTTACTTGTATTCTTTATAATATACGTCTTCAGTTTTAAAATTTTACCTTTAAATGATACGTTCGTTATAAGTTCGTCCATAAACTTAATAGGATCGCCAGTTGCACTTTTAGCTATTTGGTTCGTTCTTAACAAATTCGGCATACCCAGTTTTTTTTTCCATGTTTGATAATTAATTATGGATAAGTCTAAACCCGAATCAAGCTGTAGCCTTATATTTTTGTTAAATATTTGCCCTTCAATATATTTTCTGATGTCACGACTTTCTGGTTCACCAGACATTTTTGTCTTGTTCTTAATCCTGCAGAGGGAACTTTTGTGTCCCAATTTATCGCAATTAAAACATTTAAAACAATCTCTACAACAATTTAATTGACCACACCCGAAACATGGTCTTGAAGGCAAAGTCAGTTTAGTCTTTGGTCGGAGTATTTTGTAAAATTTTTCTTTGAAATGTTTCATTAGTATGAGCCATACAACTCTGTTCAATGTTTTTCCATTTGTCTCTGACGCTTACGAAACGTTGACAATCTTCGATAATTTGCTATAAACTAACATCGGGCTTGTTTTCAAGTTTGTTGAGTACCTAACGACGTATTTCGGTGTCTTTCGCTAAAATCAAACCCTGGAGGAAAATCAAGCATTTAAAATTATTGGCGCTTAACTCTTCCAAGTCATCGCAGTGCTTACTGACTACACTCGCGGAAGTAGTATAATCTTCGTCTTCTTTGCGAGTGAGATTCATGCATTTCCAACGCTTGTGGAACAGTGTTGATTTGGGGCTGAATAGTTCTGTTAATGATTGAACCGCCTCTTTAAATATCAAATCGGTTTACTTCTTAGGCAAAACAGAGTTAACAAATTTAGTATATTCCGCTGTGCCTAATTTCCTGAGGAGTAGGCGCACCTTTTTATGGACAACTCAATTTGCACAATCCGTATAGTATAAGTTCTCGTAACGTTTAAAGTACGAAGCGAATGTAATTTCTTCTTCGGGTGCAAACGTGAAGTTTTCAATAGAACTCCATACAGCGTATTGAGAGAACGCGTTTTCGCCGTCCTCATTTTGTTTTTTTTTTCTTCGACTCCTTCGTCACCAAGTAATTTTTCTTCGACTCCTTCGTTACAAAGTAATTGGTTAAGTACACCAGAGTATTATACGACTAGAAAGAGTGTACCAAATGAACTAGCCCTCCAACTGTTCACTGTTCCTTCTCTCCTACTAACCTCTTAGTAGGCGGAAGAGTCTAAAATAGACTCTTAGAGGATGGACACCACAACTCATCCACAGACAGGTTGTTTGGCTGTACACAGCACTTTAGTGTGGCAAGACGTCCGATTGCGTCAAGCTGGGATCAAAACTGGACTGATTGGTCATCAGTCAGAGATCCCACGCCTAACCCCTAATCCCTATTTTTTATGTTTTCTATGCAAAATACACCAGTAGACAGGGGATCTCAATTCGTACATGAAGAGCAATATATATATATATATATATATATATATATATATATATATATATATATATATATATAAACCTAAAATTCAAAAAGTTCATAACCATAGCTGGCCTCGTATTCGAGAATACCCGTCTACTAGGAAGGCTAGCCAATCACATTGCAGACCCTCAGGCGCATTTGTGTTTATTCAACACCCACAGAGCCCACCTGTGGTTTATACAGCAAATATGCTCAGCAGACCTTAGTTACAGTTTCTGGGAAAGAGCGTGTTATCTAGAGTGATCAACAATATGAACAAAGCCAGCACGTTCAAGCCCTCGGTCACGATGACTTGTGAGTTCGTGCTAGCAGAGTTATTGACGGCACTACATCTACCCAATTACACTCACAAGGCTTAGGTCAACCCCTGGTATGGTTTTCAGGCACTTTCCAAAGGTGCCGCTAGATGAGATCGATCCCTACATTCGAATAACATCAAGAAGTCTCCTTCCTGACAAATCGATCATTGTGAGATTCGGACACGAGTCTCTTGGTCAGAATGCGAACATTATATATATATATATATATATATATATATATATATATATATATATCTGTGTGTATGTTGCAACTCATAATCCTAAAAGATCAACAGGGAGCTAGCACAAAGCTGACAGAAACCTAGTATTTGAAGCGAAATATATGTGGGATGGAGACACATAAACATAATTTGCATGAACCTCTGTACTCTCATATTCCATAGATCTGATATCACTTTCTATTTGCCGTGGTTTTCAAAATGTGGCCGACTACGGCTCTCCATAACCTCCTATCTCTCTTAGAAACGTTTGTCCGATTGTATATTCCGCTATCAATTCAGGCAAGCTTGTCATATCGGTGTTCTACTGTATTTCCCTATGTCAATTACCCTCGATATGCTTTGTGTTAAATTCTCCTAGCCTTCCTTTCTCAGGATGTGCCTCTTTCTTGGTACAACTATTCTTTTTGTTGCCAATTTCTTTGTGAGGATAACTTTGTTTACTCGCTCCTTCCATAGAATTCGGTGGAACCGTATTTCTGGTTCCCCACCCCGAATTTTTTCATCATATGTAGAGAGATTGTCCAGCATTCACTGGACTACAAGAGGATTAATATCAAAGAATTAATCTTTACTGCTTATACACACACACACACACACACACACACACACACACACACACACACACATACACACATATATATATATATATATATATATATATATATATAAAGCTTGTAGTTCTGGTGAATTGGATCGTGATTACAATTCCAATGTATTGAATTATAACCATGGAATATTAGTTTTTGAGCCATTTATATTATATTTTTACTCTGTCCTGGACATTGAATTCTACCTGGATTTTCTCCTCTTGGGAATTTATATATATATATATATATATATATATATATATATATATATATATATATATATATATATATATATATCGTGGGACAAATGTAAGATTTGCGATAAAAAAAGCATATGAGAATAGTTCAAGGATATATGCAGTCAGTTATTGTGCCTTTCGATACATGACTGACGAGGCGGATTTTTTTTCCTGCAGTAGTTTGTCATTTCTTACTGCGTTAGACCAGTTGCCATCGAAGGCTATAGAACTCTGTCTGTCCTACTATTTACCCATAGCTAGGGGGTAGAAGAATAGGATTCATACCTTTCCTAAGGGTATTAGCATTTAAGTGAATGGAATGGATTCGAGTGGAATTCGAACTCGGCTCTCCAATTCCTCAGTCCAAGCCGCTATCCATTACTCCACCGTATTACCAAAATGTTGTCAATTGACAATTTCTTTCTTAGGTTAAGAAGTTAACGTTATTTAATTAAGTATATATTTCCCAACCTTAACATCGCCCTATCTCAAAATATTTTAAGGACAGACATGTAACATGGTTCCTGTAGTATATCTTAAAACAAATGATTATATTTAGTGGCTGTCTTGGCATTGTTCCGAGTGTTTCCTTGGCCTGATTTCTTACCTAATAATTTTTTCAGCCATGTACGTAAATATATCAATAACTCCGTAGCCTATTTATGACAATATAGTTTACCATAATAAACATAAATTAACTTTTCAATATAAACCACTTCCTCTGTTAATACACGTAACCCAAACACTTTTTCTATTAATCGAAAATAAAACTATGGAGATCTCATATACGATGTCAGCTAATAAATAAATCTCGTATTGACTTATTGATCGCCGCTCCGAATCACAGTTAATCATTTATTCTTCCATAGATTCGAACACTGATTGTTCAAATCAGTTTTTACATAACTCATCCGTTTCTAAAAAAAAAATCACAATAATGACGTGCACAAATAATAATAATAATGAAAATATGTCGTAAAACGCCAAAAGGAATTAGTGTTGAACAATTCACTTTATTGCGCTTCTAAGATACTTCAATTTATTGCGCTTCCCAGATACTTTATTTTTGACAAACTGAATATTTGTAGCAAACATTCGTCAGACAAATCGATTGACACCTTTTTGCGAAAATCAACTTCTTATCCCTGTAATTTTTTACTAAATGCTTATACAAATTAAGCCCCGAGAGTCAATCAAGTTTGTTGAATAGACGTATATGGGCGAAGGGGAAAGTGAGTGCAAAGTAAATAAATCTATTTAACTAATTAGAATTTAATTCAAATTTCGTCATAATATTTTAAAAGCTATTTAATAAAAAAAATAATTATATTTTAACTATTTAGATTTGAAACAATACAAGTAAGTTGATC
>CAHIKZ030002046.1:127500-145000 GCA_903632075.3 Acanthosepion pharaonis | reverse complement strand
ATTTAGGGAGTAAACAAAACAGTGTTCAATGTGATCAAACAGAGCAAAGAAGTATATATTAATAAATATACATATACCACCTATATCTATACTATATATCGTATATTTTAAAATGAAAAGTTAAAAAAAAATACTATATATAGCATATTTAAAAAAAAAATAATTCGTGCCTGATGAGTTGGAAGAACAACTGTTGTAGCGTACCTACGGACGATGATGGGTATGTCCCCATTCACATAAATACAGTAGTAAATACTGTATGTTGATCTGCAGTTGGAGATTAGTCTCCAGCAGTGCTAGTCAAAATCTCTGCTCGAGGGCAGAAAGGATCCCCAAACAAAGCTATATCGAAGAGTAGATTCTCGTCTCGGGAAACAGGTACCCGACCCCGTTTTATATGGGTTCTATGGGGAATTTTTGACCGAGCCTACGGGATCGGATAGCCCACTTTAAATTCGCACATGTGCCACATATGACCACGTGTGGCGGTTGGTAGATATCCTGCAGTTGGAGATTCATTGTGGAATTCACTTGACTCACTTCTAGCAGTTGACTACTACTACTTCTACGCGCCTTTAGAGAATCTTATATCTGTTGTTTTTGTCTTAAGTATTACCGTTCATTTACCAAACTTCGTGTGATTATTCTATTCAGGAAACTTCCCTATGTCGCAACAACAACGAAATTTCAGTTGCACTTCGAACGTAGGTATATATATATATATATATATATATATATATATATATAAACTCTACATGTTTTACGCTTCAATGCAATCTTCTAACCAGCTCTCTCGCTCTTTCTATACATACATATAAATATATTATATATATATATATATATATATATATATATATAGCATCGTTTTGCCCTATGAGCAACATCTTTCTTTTGGGGTTATGAATACTTGGATGAATATCACCACGGAATTTGTGGGTAGCGGATCTATATCAAGTCTATTCAGTTTATTCTCCGTCGACAAAGCCCGTTGGTACAGTTGTTATGACGCTTGCGTGGCATCGACACGCTCCGCGTTCGAACCTTGGTAGTGGATACTCATTGCTGATGAATCCCAAATAGGACGAAACGGCCGTCCAGTGCTTTTTGCATTCTGCTGAGGATTCTTCTAGACTTGATGAATTACTATATTGATTATTTTTGTGGGATCTTCCACAACAAACCAGCCTTACCTCTTTTTAGGAAATGCACTCTTCCTATCTGGTAAGTAACATCCTACTTTCATACAAATATAACAAGTATTCATTGGTCAATCACCTCCAATCGAGCTTGCTGATTGGTCAGTTCCGACCAATCAAACCGCCTGCACGCGATCAATCTGTTTTTCCCGCGTTCTCCGTTTGAGCCCCCCACGTGGTACACGACCATTATATAAACCGAACACGTGTGAACTCTCTGAGTAGTTTTCTTTTCATTCATCTCTCTCGCACGTCTCATTCCTTGCTACCAAGTGTCAAGATGTAACCTTCACCAACTTCCGTCTAAAGTCATTGCTGGCCAGACGTTAAAGACAATTACCAACATTCACGAACTCTGAAATCACTCCTGAACATTTGCCAACTTTACAACTCACAATTCCAAACTTTCTTAATATGAACTCTGGTACAATTAATACCTAATCAAAGGGACACGACTCTGTCCTACCTTTTCAGTTCGCATGCATGTACATCAAACATTAATAAATATAATTGTTATGTTTTGAAATCATTCCGTTCAGTTTTGTATTTTATACTATGTGCTATTTACGTCAAATATAAATTGCATTGCGTTCACGCATTGTCCTTGATCTCATCTTTCTTAGACCAAGTTAAATATTGGTAACTCCATGACTACAACAATGATAATACAACCGCTACAGATTTGGCGATTCCGTCGGGAATAAACAATAATGGTACCCCTATCGCTACATTCTAATTCCTCAAAATTCTTTTATATATATCCCTAACCCTACTATTTCTGTTGCTTTATATTTTTCTAAATAGTGAAATTAATAACAACTGATCTTGATTGAGATATCCTGCTGAAGATATTATAAATAAGTATGAAAACAAAGATAACTGAGAAATTGGACAAAATTCCAACGATAGATGTGTATTCCTTAAATAGGTTAATTGTACTATGCTTTATCTAGATGATCTCTAGTCGTCAAATTGATAAGAGTAAACTTCTGCTATAGATATTTGCTCACTAACTTCACGTTGATAAGGAACATAAGGAAACACATAAGGAAAATAACTGCTCTGCTTTTATGAGGACTGTCATGCTCTATGTCAGTATTTCGTCCTCCGAAAGTTGCCGGGTTGTAATAGAGTCTACCCCATTACAGGCCGCGAAGACAGACACATGGTGACAATGTACTGAAATGTAGTATGTAAAACATATACTACACACTGATGGCAAAGCAAAAAAGTTGCACTGATTCCAGGAATAGCGTACACGTATTCTGTTTCAAAGTAGAATTGCCGCTGAGTACGTAAATAATCCAATCCTTTTTTTTAAAGGAACCATTCCACTGTATCTTTTCTATAAATATGATATGTTTGATGAGCTCTCCTCTTTACTACTTAGACTACATGGATATAAGCTTAGTACTAAGCTGGGAGTTTGATCTCATAGTTTTATTGTTGAAATAGCAACTTATAACTACATTCTATGCTAATAGAATTTCTTCTCGCACTACTCGGCTGTGGAAATTTGGATCTTAAATTGCTTTATCGATTTGCTTAGGGAGAAAAAAAATGAAAAGAAAAATAGACAGTTTGCCAGCATCCTTCTTTCCCTGGTACCATATAACCTAATATAACCTGCTGCATAGCGATGTTTACTCAGCAACTCCCAGCATAATATTTCTATGATGGAGGTGCCGTTGAGGGTGGAGGAGACTTAAAACTGTCACACGTTGATCACGCGTAGTGTTACTCAAATATATATGATCTATCTATCTATCTATCTATCTATCTATCTATATATATATATATATATATATATATATATATATATATATATATATATATACACACACACACATACACACACACATATATATATATATGTGTGTGTGTGTGTAAAAGGCAGGATGTATATGTGTGTGTAACCAATGCACGACCGCAATTTTCGACGAATTTGAACCAAAATGTACATGCACATGCTACAAGTTAGCGGGAAGGCTAAGACCGACTTTGCATTTCCCAACTCCCATCGATAGTGGAAATAATCGATTTTTTCATGCTTCTACGGCAGTTTTCTTGTTTTCTACTGGCCAGAGTTAGAGTCTATAGCTGGCTGCCACGAATAAGCAAGAAGATTCTACTGGCCAACGTGAGATCTAACAGCTGACGGACACGAATGTTAACTAGCATGCAAAAAAAAATCGATAGCTGCATTCGTCAGAAGTGGGAAACATTTAAATCTGCATGGCACTTTACTCCAATTGGCTCATTCGCTTGCTTAAACTCAACGTTGATTCTGATTCCGCAGAACTGGGGTGGCTGTGATAAAGTATTTGTTGTTAACATTCTTTTTTCATTCGGTTTTTCCAGTTACGAGTCCTTATTTAAAGCTGATCGCCTTGTGTTCATTTTGTTTAGTTTGTTTTTTCGTAACAGATTTAATGTGTAGTATAGAGCTTAAAAAACATTCTCAGTGTGAGATAGGCAAGAAGTAAGTCATGTAGTAACATCAGCACGGCAAAGGGCACTCCTTCAAAGGCAAGGAAGGGCAAAAATATTTTAAGTCAAGTGATAGCGATTGCTATATGTGTTGTACGAGTTTTTAATCAAGCACGGCAACTTCACTAATGACGGCATTAATTGACAGCTGGTCAAGTCGAACTACCAAGCCTTGGTTCAGCTTTAGACGTAAATCTCCAATAAATTACGTTTGTTTGTCAGTACATCATTTTGTACGGAAAGTCCGGAAAAGCATGGTAGAAACTTTTCAAAGGGCAAAGGATGGTAGGATTTTATTTTCATCTATCCAGACAATCATTCCCTTTCAATTCTCCCCATAAATACTTTTTCTCTTTTAGTTCAAGTAATTAGCAATAATAGGATCAATTGTTGCTTACTTAAGGCTCATTTTCAAAATTTCTCAAGCCCACTTGCGGGCATATGGTCCTACGTTACGAATGACTGACTTAGAGGAGGGAATTCAGCTGCGGTCATGACTAAAAAGATCGGCTACGCCAGGCTGCGCTTACCTAAAACGCGGTACACAACACCCTCACGACCATGAACCTGATTTGAAGAAATGAATATTAAGACTCATTTGAAATCAATCAATAAAGACATTGAAATTACATGTGCATCAATGTAAGCAAAGAAAAGTAAGTAAAATTGAAGATGTGGGAAGATTATAAAGAGCTAAATGAATACCAAAACTCTGCTAGAACGTAAAAGTAATTTGAAATATGGATAATGTAGTCACAGGAGCACTGGGAACTATTCTAACTAATTTTTTAAAAATATGACAGAATTGGAAAACTAACAAATACTGGAACTAGATAAAACACCTATTTAATTCTGAAGAGAATTCTAGAGATTTTGAAGAGGATTTCTCTCACTCAATCAAGTTGGCTTTCATGAATCGTATAAATTTTTTTCATTATGATTCAGTCGTTATCTATCCTCTTTATCTTCATACGCTTCAATTACTACCAAATTCTCTTTCACTCATAACTTCCTCCATCATAAGTATTTTAAACATAAGTCACTACCATGAGTCTCTGTTTATTTGTTTGTTTTTAACTGCATATCAACTGCTCATTGGTCATTTAATGCCGAAATTTGATTTTCATGGGAGCTTTGAAGTAATAAAAAGCACAACATATGTTATTCTACCTTTACAGGTGAATACATGGAAGATGCTAACTGTGAGGTTTCTGAGAGGCACAATTAGTAGAGGCGGTGACTTCGACCACAGAAGAAATATATTTTGGTCATTTTTTTATACAGAAAAATGTATCGCTGATATGTTTACTATAAGAATGTATTTTATACTTTCATGATGTTTGTTTAGTTTAGTGGGGTCCACTATTTGCCCATAGCTGGGGCCCTAACAATTGTTACAACCCCGGGTCAGGGTGTCCCTAGGAACAACAAGAGGCCTTTCCGCTGGTTGTAGTTTATTGTCCTATTCAGGACTGACAAGCAGTCTGCCTAGAGTTTTGCATTTAGTGAACTTTATATATATATATATATATATATATATATATATATATATATATATATATATATATATATATATATATATATATATATATATATATATATATATATATACATACATATATATATATATATATAAATTAATTGATTTAAAATATGGTTATTTTCGCTACACAGTTCCAACCAAGCACTATATTGTAAAAATAAAATATCTATAAGAACACCGGATTTATATCTTACTTCTTTTTTTATATACTTTTATATATATATATATATATATATATATATATATATATATATATATATATATATGTGTGTGTGTATCCATATCACACACACACATATATATATATACACACACACATATATATATATATATATATATATATATATATATATATATGTGACATGGACACACACACACACACACACACACACACATATATATATATATATATATATATATATATATATATATATATATATATATATATATATATGATATGGACACACACACACACACACACACACACACACACACACACACACACACATATATATATATATATATATATATATATATATATATATATATATATATATATACACCTAGAGATTCATCTTGATAAAAAAAAAAATAAAAAGTCGGAAACAGCAAAATGTCCGTAGAAATCTGCTGGGAAATAGAAAAATTATGATGGAAATTTGAAGTTGCTTGGAAAATGGCAGAAGATAATGAAACAAAACGGTAAATATGTTTAGTAATGTATAAACTGTTTTATTTTTACTTATTAAACTGAAGGAAATCATTGGCCAAATATGTATCCATAGACGTTCATATACATTCACTCATAAGGTATTCCATTATTGTAAACTTTTGACACATCAAGCAAGGTTTATTAAATATCTATGGACTTTCCAAATGTAAAACTTTCACTTAAACAGCTTTTCCCCCAAGAACTTTTATTATGTGAAGCAGGCTCCTGCGTGGATACTTCCCTGAATACCACAATATTAATATCTTCAAGTCGAGAATCAATCGTTATTTATCCTCCTTATTTTAATAATCACAACTTTCTACGAGCTCCTCTTTTACTAATATCGCATACTTCATTATAAACATTTTAATAGTAACCCTCGACATTGAATAGCTCTCGACCTTTGTAATGAGTGGACTTTACTTTGTAAAAAAAAAAACGACTCATATAGATAAATTGTAATTCCTCATCTATAATACACATAAGGGGTGTGTATTATGTACAGCTACAAAAAAATCTTTAAAAAATTACTCTTTCATAGGTCGATTTCAGTTGCGAAATGACTACTCACCACAAACATACGACAATTTGACACTAACATTCGGTGATTGTAAGCCCATAAGGATATCAAATACAATCATATGTACCTCCCAATACTTACAAATGTAAAATAAAATAAGAATTATCATGAAACTAAATTACAATAATATTATTCTATTTAAATCTATTTTTAATAAGAGTATGAAATACTGACCGTAATGAAAGTGAAGAGGTACAATTTATAGGGGTTTATTACCAAACAAAGGGCGCGTATTATGCGTGAGTAGAAAAAATTCTCACACATTCAGTGCAATTTTAGGAGTGCGTATTATGCGAGAGTAAAACCCTTTATTTCACACTTTCATCAGCATTTTAAGGATGCGTATTATGGAAGAAGGCGTATAATATGCTGGGAATTACGGTATATATTTATCTAAATTATTACCGTAACACCAATGAGCAATCAATATTTGATTATACTTAGGAAAATCATTTACCTACTTCCGTATCCTTAGCCATCTTCGCATACTTCCAGCTTCACTTTCACTAATGTCATATATTTCATTCATCGTAACCGTTTCAAAACTAAACCTGCACGTCGAGTGGCCATTAAGCGCAACATTTCATGAACTTTAGCATACCAAAAAAAAAACAAAACGCTTTTTGTCAGAGAGAACATTTACTGTCTACTAACGATTCTAACAGGCCGCCGTTGTAACAGCACCTTCTTTGGGGTGTGTTGTCGTTAATACAGTCATTGTCGTCACTTGGTTTGGGAAATACGCTAATCGACAGACAAAAAGCGGAAGTAGTTGGGGGATCGGCCAAATGTGGGCCAGCTATTAACAAATCTAAAACAATAACCCGAGCGCTGCATATTGATATAATGGTGACACCTTCGCGGTGGACTGTTACGTTGACAGCGGGCCAAGTCCGGGGGTCACCGTAGGGTAGGCGAATTGGATCATGGGAAATTAACTTACATCCGATGTGAAGGCCAGGCGAAGGAGGTGAAGGTCGGGCGAAGAGAGATAATCCTGTTCTCATAGTGTCAGGAAAAATGCATTAACATTTTCTTGGTAGACAGTCGATACTCGATGCCTGTTTTTGTATACTAAAGTATGGTTAAAATAAAACTACTGACGTATATATATATATATATATATATATATATATATATATATATATATATATATATATATATATATATATAACTTGTATTTAAGCATCAAATGTTCTTTAAGGCAAATATTATTTAAAGAAAAGACATGTGTCATTTAATTTTTCTGATCAAAATTTTCAAATTAGGAATAATTTCAGATAAGAAGAAAATTCCGTTATAAATTGGCCAAAATTCATTTCGGAAGAACAGTATAATAATTTTTCAAGGTTTCGACTTTCTTGAGTAATCATCAGGGTAGTTAGAGATAAATACTGAATTTCTTAGAACTAGTGAGTGTTTTTACATAGACAAAAAGTGATGTGACGTCAGGGAGGAGTGTGTGTTTGTGTTTCTATATAAGGATGTGGGCTCTTAAGTTATAAATATTTTTATTTATTGATGTTTGTTTTTGTGCTATGAATTATGACATATAAACAGTCCAGATTCAGTTTTCGGACGTTTCACATGTCGAACAAATCGGTTTTCGAACAGAAAATTCGAGATGAAAATGCCTCGGTTATCGAACAAAATTTCGGTTCTCGAACAACATTGCCGAAACGAACCGAGTTAACCCGAACAGAATCATTTCTTAGTTGACCGCCGTGTTGTATACCTTCATGTGTTGTGGCGTATTTTTCTTTTCCAATTTTATTGCACTGTGACTTTTCCATTACATTGATTCCTATTGGAAAATAGTTTCTGTTTACGAACATTTCGGGTTACGAACGGCCTTCAAGAACTCGAGTTTCCACAGTGTATATATATATATATATATATATATATATATATATATATATATAGTAGTGATACAATGTGGCAATCCGTATGGAATTTCCTGGAGGATATAGAGCCCAAGAAAGCTCTATGTCACAGGAAAATTATTATTAATTAAAGAATATCAAACATTTAAAATCCCATAGTTAATAATTATTTCATGAAAGATTTAAAAGGCAACAGCTCTCAATCTTCACGACCTACAAACAAATTACAAGTAAAATGGAAAAAAAAAAACAACATACCGGGTTAAAACCAAGAGATATTGTTTTTTAGAGAATCGGAGGAAAGGCAGATGGTGTTGACCTATTTTGACATACTGACCTTAGTATGTCATAAAGTGTGAAACTGAAACAAACCCGTCTGTTTCTGTCAACGGGGCCAAACATTCAATTCTGACATATTTCATTCAACAAATTATTTGTTAATAATATTAAAACAGAACATTTTTAAAGGTTTCGAAATTAACGAAAGTGTTTATTATATAATCAAACAAGAAATTTAAATTAAAATACTTATATTCAGGGAACCATATTTATATAGAGAGTATTTTAGATTTATTTATTAACATTTAGCAGGATATGAATGTAATTTAAACTAAGGAAAAGTTAGATCGGGGTTAATTCCCTGTATTTCATTGAAAAAATTCTGTAAATAATATTAAAGAAGTGTCTGGTTCAGAAAACTTTTTAAAGGTTTTTCGAAATTAGCGAAAAATCTTTAAAATTAATGGAAACTAATATAAGCTTTTTGTATAATCAACCAAGAGAATTAAGTAAAAAACTAAGAGATCTGAATTGAATGATTATTAGTGATATTCAGTGAAATATATTATGATTCAGCAGGATATAAATGTACTTTAAACTAAGGTAAAGTTAGATCGGGGTTAATCCCCAAATGTATATATATTAAGTTTATGAGTTTAGTTAAAGACGTATTCCACATTAATTTAAAGGAGACTGGTTTATATATATATATATATATATATATATATATATATATATATATATATATATATATTAAAGAAAAACAGACCACTTTAAAGTTCCATTATAATAATTTATTTCAATATAATATTGCACTTTAAATTATTAGCTCTGGATTTACATTGAGCTCTAAGGATTTCAATCTCCTTGGGACTACTCATACGGATTACTAAGTTTTTCATAACATATATATATATATATATATATATATATATATATATATATATATATATATATATATATATATATATATTGTTTGTGTGCGCGCGTGCGTTTGTGTGTGGGTGTATGTATATATATAATACAAAGTTTTATATGTACCTCATTTATAATAAGATAAAATACTTAATACAAATTTTAAAACAATATTTTCATTTCAATCAAGTGCATACAAATTACAACCAAGTTGTATTCACCTTGCGACCTATCATGATAAAATGCATTCATCTTGCATATACTACTAAAGGTATAAAACTCACTAAAGTCTACAGAAAATTATAAACTTTCACACTCATAATTAGCAATAACACTCCGCTTGTGACATTCAAATTCCTGACTGTCAATTTCGTTTACGAATTTACATGCATCGAAATCTAACCTAAAATTACAAACACGACGTCTCCTCTCACAAAGTTTCACTTAGAAAACTCTTAAATTCACATTCTACAATCTGGCATACGCGAAATGTACTAGTAGACAACACATGTACAGTGCTGTTCGATAAAAGTGACTCACCTGATTTTTTTTACTAAAAATATTTTTTGTCTATTGATTTAGGGGTTAAAATATGTTTTAATCTTAGTAATATAAAGACTCCTTCCCGACCACCTAGGAAAAAAATATTTACCCTAAGGTATTCTATTGATAATTATAAATTTGGATATAAATGAGATTCAGGAAAAAAAAAATCTGTGCAAAAAAAGTGACTCAGATATCGCATACTAATGATTAAACTTGTAAATTTAAAGAGCTTTTGACAAAATATTGAAAACTATTTTACAATACACCCTGAACAATATTCTAGAGAATTCTAGAACAGCTTAAATTAAATCTAGAGTATTTAAGAATATTCCAGAATGCCTCATACAGTATAAAAACAGCTTGAAATAGTCACTCAGATCACTAACCAGATGAAAGGGTACAAACACGCATCAGAACCACTTAAGGCATCTATTATTGCTCTCTCAAAAGCAGGCAAGTCTACGAGAGAAATTGCAGAAATTGCTATAACCTCGCAATCAGCTGTCTCTCGAGTGCTTAGGGCACATAATGATGCGACTCCTTCTCCAAGGAAGGAAACAAGGAGACGAAAGAAAAAGATTGATGATATAACTGACAGGGTAATCAAGAGAGATGTTGCGAAGAATAGGACAATAAATAGCCAAGAAATTGCAGCCAGTCTAAGCGAAGAGCAAGGTGTTAGTCTTGCCTCTTCAACAGTCCGCCGGTGACTGTTTGAAGAAGGCTAGAAATCTTGTACACGAAGTTTTAAGCCGCTAATAAGCAAAGCCAAGAGACTTGAATGGGCTCACTATTACAAAATAATTCACCGTAGAAGACTGGAAGAATGTTCTCTTCTCCGATGAAACGAAATTCAAAGGGTAAGATGAGTCACTTTTATCTAACAGCACTGTATAATAAGAACATTTGAATGCAAAAAAAAAGACAAAAAAACAAAAACGTTTAAATTGATTAAAATGAAAACACAATGTACGAACCCAGCCAGAACGTTCTGACCCTAATCGCAAACTAAACAAAACGACAGAAAAAGAAAATTTGAGCAACCAAAAATCCTTCACTCAGACTGAACACTATAATAAACGAAATATATAATTAAACCTTACCATGAAAATTAATACCCAACTCTTTGAAAATAGTTAAAATAATATGCGATAGAGCTCGCAAAAAACAAAAAAACAAAAAAAAAACACTATGGATAATCCCCCCCCGCCCAACACAGTCCGTTATTTTTAATAGAAAATACATAAAAAAATGATTGTTTTCCAAATACATGAACTGATATATAAGATATATATATATATATATATATATATATATATATATATATATATATATATATATATAACGTATGCGTTAGTAAACACACCTAATTCGATTCATCGATATGCAAGGCTCGTTACGGCTGGTAAGTTTGCGTTGTATACGGGTATGCGGTATAGTGAGTCACATTTGATTGTAACCTTGTCCTAGATATTGTTTTTCTTTCTTTCTTTTTATCTTTCTTTCTTTCTTTGTATCTTAGCCTATTCATATCTACATATTTACAGAGTATCTGTTTTACTTATGCATGCCAATATTTTCAACATAATACTTTTAGGATATACTTATATAAGGACCACCAATAATCCGCTTAAAAATAGCAAATATTGATGAAGACTACACAGAATTTAATAAAAGCAATATCTTTTTTGTGCAAATTGTTGTTATTATTGGAAAGAAAAGCAAGTAATTTTTCATCATTAAATGATAGTTTTCGATTATTTTTTGTGAATCATTCTTATTTTTCTGCAGCTTGGTGACCAAAGATTAGAAAATTTAGCTTCTTTTTTTATGGTTATTGAATTGGCAATTCTTGCAAAAATAAAGAAATAGTCAAATATTAATGAAACTTTCAGGTTTTATTTACAGATGAATGAAATTATTTTAGAATTATTTTTTCTAGAAAAATCTTGGTAAAAATATTATGTTACATCAGTTATCCCACCACCACTTATGTAATTTCAGGAAATATCGAGAAATTAAATTTTCTAAAAATTAATGTTTATATTAGTTGAAATTAATGTTTATATTAGTTGGGTCAATTGAAATCGCCAATTTCTTTTTTGTAAAACATGACACCCAGTTACCCAAAATCTCTGAATCGTAAAATAAAAAAAATGTCTTAAACCTAAAATATTATTTATTTAGTAAAGCTTCTAAATGCTTAAATAAAAAAAGATCTATTATAGACACTACTGTCTTGAGAAAAACATATTTTTCGACTAATAATGAAATTTACCAGAAATGTTTTCATTTTTAATATGTTTAATTTTAATAATTTATAAAGTTTTAAATTTTCTTAAAATTATATCTTACGGTGTAGAGGTTTGGATATATTTTTATTAAGTAAAAACTATATTTACTAATCATGAATAGAAAAGCGTAATACGACCCGCAACAGTTTAAAAAGAATTTTGAATTTTTGGTTTGTATAAACGTGCGATGTTTTAAATACAAAGGTCCATACGTGACATTATAAATAAGAGCGATAACTATAGTAAATTTACAGCCAAATTACGTAAAATTCAATTAAAGCTTAGATTACGGAGAATAATTTCCTAAAGTTTCAAGATTAGTGGGTAGATAAAATTATATAAAAAGTCACTCACGTTATACTATTCAAGTAAATTTTACAGTAGAAAAGAAAGTAGTAAAAGAATTGCCGCGATTCATGGGAATATTTTTCAATAGAATTTTTACTGTTATTCTGAAAATCTGAATTCTACACCTTGCTAAAAAAAAAAGCTTGCTGAATTCTACACCTTGCTTTAAAAAAAAAACTTACTGAATTCTACACCTTGCTTAAGAAAAAGCTTGCTGAATTCTACACCTTGCTAAAAAAAAGATTGCTGAATTCTACACCTTGCTAAAAAAAGCTGGTTGAATTCTACACCTTGCTTAAAAAAAAGCTTGCTGAATTCTACACCTTGCTTGCTAAAAAAAAAAAGCTTGCTGAATTCTACCCTTGCTTAAAAAAAAAAATTCTACACCTTGCTAAAAAAAAACTTGCTGAATTCTACACCTTGCTTAAAAAAAAAGCTTGCTGAATTCTACACCTTGCTAAAAAAAAGCTTGCTGAATTCTACACCTTTGCTAAAAAAAGCTTGCTGAATTCTACACCTTGCTTAAAAAAAAAAAATCTACACCTTGCTGAAAAAGCTTGCTGAATTCTACACCTTGCTAAAAAAGGCTTGCTGAATTCTACACCTTGCTTAAAAAAACCTTGCTGAATTCTACACCTTGCTTAAGAAAAGCTTGCTGAATTCTACATCTTGCTTAAAAAAAGCTTGCTGAATTCTACACCTTGCTAAAAAAAAGCTTGCTGAATTTACACCTTGCTAAAAAAGCTTGAATTCTACACCTTGCTAAAAAAAAAGCTTGCTGAATTCCACATCTTGCTTAAAAAAAGCTTGCTGAATTCTACACCTTGCTAAAAAAAGCTTGCTGAATTCTACACCTTGCTAAAAAAAGCTTGCTGAATTCTACACCTTAAAAAAAAAAGCTTGCTGAAAAAAAAAAAAAAGCTTGCTGAATTCTACACCTTAAAAAAAGCTTGCTGAATTCTAAAAAAAAAAGCTTGCTGAATTCTACACCTTGCTAAAAAAAAGCTTGCTGAATTCTACACCTTGCTAAAAAAAGCTTGCTGAATTCTACACCTTGCTAAAAAAAAGCTTGCTGAATTCTACACCTTGCTAAAAAAAAGCTTGCTGAATTCTACACCTTGCTAAAAAAAAGCTTGCTGAATTCTACACCTTGCTTAAAAAAAGCTTGCTGAATTCTACACCTTGCTTAAAAAACTTGCTAAAAAAAAAAAACCTTGCTGAATTCTACACCTTGCTAAAAAAAAAGCTTGCTGAATTCTACACCTTGCTTGCTGAAAAAAAAGCTTGCTGAATTCTACACCTTGCTTAAAAAAAAGCTTGCTGAATTCTACACCTTGCTTAAAAAAGCTTGCTGAAAAAAAAAAGCTTGCTGAATTCTACACCTTGCTAAAAAAAAGCTTGCTGAATTCTACACCTTGCTTAAAAAAACTTGCTTTCTACACCTTGCTAAAAAAAGCTTGCTGAATTCCACATCTTTCTTAAAAAAAAGCTTGCTGAATTCTACACCTTGTTAAAAAAAAGCTTGCTGAATTCTACACCTTGCTAAAAAAAAAATTCTACACCTTGCTAAAAAAAACTTGCTGAATTCTACACCTTGCTAAAAAAAAAGCTTGCTGAATTCTACACCTTGCTTAAAAAAAATTGCTGAATAACACACCTTGCTTAAAAAAACCTTGCTGAATTCTACACCTTGCTAAAAAAAAGCTTGCTGAATTCTACACCTTGCTTTAAAAAAGCTTACTGAATTCTACACCTTGCTTAATAAAAGCTTGCTGAATTCAACACCTTGCTTAAAAAAAGCTTGCTGAATTCCACATCTTGCTTAAAAAAAGCTTGCTGAATTCTACACCTTGCTAAAAAAAAGCTTGCTGAATTCTATACCTTGTTAAAAAACACCTTGCTGAAAAGCTTCTGAATTCACCCTTGCTTAAAAAAAGCTTGCTGAATTCTACACCTTGCTAAAAAAAAGCTTGCTGAATTCCACATCTTTCTTAAAAAAGCTTGCTGAATTCTACACCTTGTTAAAAAAAGCTTGCTGAATTCTACCACACCTTGCTAAAAAAAAAAAAGCTTGCTGAATTCCACATCTTGCTTAAAAAAAGCTACACACCTTGCTAAAAAAAATTCTACACTTGCTAAAAAAGCTTGAATTCTACACATCTTGCTGAATTCTAAAAAAAAAAAGCTTGCTGAATTCTACACCTTGCTAAAAAAAAAAGCTTGCTGAATTCACCTTGTTAAAAAAAAATGCTGAATTCTACACCTTGCTAAAAAAAAAGCTTGCTGAATTCTACACCTTGCTTAAAAAAAAGCTTGCTGAATTCTACACCTTGCTAAAAAAAAAGCTTGCTGAATTCTAAAAAAAAAGCTTGCTGAATACCACACCTTGCTTAAAAACCTTCTACAATTCTTGTGCTAAAAAAAAAGCTTGCTGAATTCTACACCTTGTTAAAAAAAGCTTGCTGAATTATACACCTTGCTTAATAAAAATGCTTGCTGAATTCTACACCTTGCTAAAAAAACCTTGCGGAATTCTACACCTTGCTAAAAAGAAAGGATTTTCAAAGGAAACAATTTTATGGAATGTTTTCCAGCGTTTCCAGTCATCTATCCAAATAAATACATGTGGTTCATCGTTAAATGAGATGTACATAAGAATGGAAAAAATATTCAAGAAAAGAATTCTGAGAATTCTAAAGAATAAATAAAACAATGGCAAAGACTGTTTCTTACAGTGTGAAATTTTAAAAAGTAACGACGTTAATAAAATCAATATTTAAAAGAATGATGATTGCTAGAGAATAGAAAATAGCCCAATTTATGATTTAAAGTAATAAACCGAATAAAGCAAAAATACCCAGGTAAATATAATATTGACTTAATCAAATGTATGTTTCTGGAACATGCCATTTTTGCATTTACGTATAAATAAGAGTTCACAGTAAGACATAATTTCCTCAAAAATATTTTTGTCAATATATCAAATAAGTTCTTATAAGTCGAATGTCTCAAGAAACAAAGTGGTTAATTAAAATATAAGCTTAATCTCAAAAAGAATATATACGTACATGTTCTGTCTGTCTATCTATATATCTAACTATCTCAATCTCTTGATTGTATTCATTCAGTATCTATCTATCTATCTATCTATCTATATATATATATATATATATATATATATATATATATATATATATATATATATATATATATCATATTGAAACTCCCAACTCGCCATTGTAAATAAAGAGGATTCACTACTTTCAGAGCGACCCATGTATAATCGATATTACCAGATTTAAGGATAACGTTACCATTTCTTCTGAATTATATATGCATATATGTATTTGATAAAAATATAGTCTTAAGGACTTATATTGACGGGTAAAATTGGTCAGTATGATAAAGATAGAACGTCTGTAAATATAAAATGGCGCCAATCTGTTTCATGCTTGAATGAAATCTTCAGGCCTCAGTGTCACATTCACCACAGTGTCCATTCCGATTAACAATGCCTAACTATTATCCATTTCACCATCCGAAGCTTGCGGCATCTGGTATTCAAAAAGATCACCCATCTAGGTATTGACCAGGCCCTAGGTTGCTTAAATCGGTGATTGTACAGGAATCGGTCTTTCAACATGATGTGGTAGGAAGTAATATATATGTGTGTGTGTATGTATATTTTGTGTATGTGTATTTTGTATGTGTGTGCGTGCGTATATATATATATATATATATATATATATATATATATATATATATATATATATATATGGGGAGAGAGAGAGAGTTTCCTGGCTGCTGCTTCTGACTGGTCGTTAGGAGCCCGAACTCTTTGGTAGCACTTAAAGAAGTTGCTCTGACCAACAGTCGCACAATATCGGGGTATCTGTAGTGCCATGTAACGCATGGGTAGGTGTTTCTGCATGTATTTCCAGTGGGAAACCTTAAGGCTATATTATGATCTGACTGGTTTGTATTAAAATTGACGACAAATAGTAACAATTAAGGTGGTCTTTTTTTATACCCTCAAAACATATCTCATGGAAATCACAACAAAAAGAAATAAAACCTAAACTAGCTAACAAACCCCCCCCCAAAAAAAAACACCTACCCTCCTCAATGTTTCTTTCTCCATTCCAACTTCTGCAGCGTAGAATCTTTTCTCCTTGAAAAGTCATGAGATATCTTTGGCATCTGTGAAATCAACTTGATTTCTTCCATTGCTACCAATAAATTCTCGGTTCCAGAGTATCTTCCACTTTGCTTAAAAGATTACCACATTCACATGCATAGCCTTGGTGTTTACATCCGGGATAATCTTCTGATGTTCAGGGAATTATCTCTCTAGTCCGCTGACACTACTTTTTCATGTGCTTCCGTCTTTCGCTACTAAACAGCTGTCTCTTTTTCCTTTATTTCCCTCAAATCTTACCAAGACATCACTATATTAGACGCAATAGTTGACAGTATATGAAAGGTACTTTCTCTCCATCCATCTGCGAACATCTTTGTCTACGGTGACTTTATTGAAGTGACTGAAACAGTATAAAGATGCTGATGTTACCGGTACAGAGACATGAAATTTTTTCATTGCCCAGAGGTGTTGCTGATAGTTTATGAAAGAGTATACAGTAAGATAGATTGATCAGTAAACTCCATGGTAATACCAGGAGGGGAGGAGATATTTGCTTGATAATGTCCATTAGAG
>CAHIKZ030002046.1:85000-122500 GCA_903632075.3 Acanthosepion pharaonis | reverse complement strand
ACAGAAAGAAGAGGTGAACAGTAAGCTATTTGTGTTTGAGGGAATGGATGACTTAATAATGGCAAATATGGTAAGAGATATTTTGAGTAGAATGTTAAAGGAAACCGTGGAAGACCATGAAGGCCCACACTCTGAAAAGAGAGGGGGGCATAAAAAGAACAACTCTAGAGGAGAGGTATTTCTTGTCGTGGGTGGTGCTTTTGAATAGCAGATGTCCGTAAATAGGATAAAAATTTACATTGTTTCATTCTTTTAAATAGAGTGTGTTTACAAATTAATTATAAACAATTGACGTATCGGAGTTTATTTTCCATATTTAGATGTATAATTTCTACGTGTTTGAATACCCGGCTTTCATTAAACGAAGACACACATTGTGTCTTTTCTTGTGGAGTAGTCATTTTCATCGAGTCTTAGAGATAACCCTTGGTATTTATTGCGTCTGAAAGAAAAACAACATTAATTCCAGTCTGAAACATAAAAAAAATATAACATTAATAAAACTATTACTATCATAAAAATAACTTTAATAATGTCATATAAATATGCAACAAAAATTCAGTGACCAACACTTCTAAGTTTTTCGTAATGTCTATTTGAAATTGTCTCAAGACATTCTTGACGCACGTCATTATCATTAGGTGTCTTTCGTGTTTTCGCTTGACTTCTCTTAGCAATATTATTATCAATATTGGTCTTCCATCGATTTCCTCTTGTTCTTATTATTTTGTATGCTCATTACAAGAAGAGTGACACGTCAATATAAATTCTAATACAAAAAGGAAGGTAGAATATACGATTAGGAGAAATTAATACAACTGTTCTTTATTCCGTATACACAACACTCCTAACTGCTATAACTATTCTCTGATTTGTCTTTACTGTATACCTTTTGTTTCGGTCGTTTGTCTTTCATTGTAGTGTACAGGAAGTTTAAATTCAGTCTATCAAAACTGATATACTGTTCATCCGTACCTATAACACCTGTGAAATATTTATTCTTTCCACATAATGCTTTGAAAATGGATTTGTAATCTGACTGAATAAGTTGTATTATCCCATGATTCCTTACTAGCACGCGTTTACACTCACATAAAGGTTTTGGCACGTATGTTTGTGACTTGCTATTTGTGACATAAGTTTTATATCATTGTTATCACATTAACGAAATAAGTTACATCTGGTACTTTGATTAGTATAGGAAGCATTATTTTTCTCGGAAAATGAAGTTTTTTTCAGTGAAAGAAGATCAGTTTAATAACCGTAGAATCTAGATACAAGAAGACCAACATTAGTAGAGGGACATAACAGAATTGTAATTTTAAAGCAGTTTTTTTTCTTTTTTTTTTTTAAACTAGGGACAAAAATGCTCACCCAAAATAATGTCCACGAAATATTAAATGTTTTATCGTTGCTGTGTAAGATAAGTTCGTTGTATGAATTGACGAGACACGAATTAACTATCGTCTGTAATGATGGAACATTTCCATAATCTATCAGGCCATTTAGGGGTAGGCGAACAACAATTCAGGTCATGATATCCATGTTTGGAGAGCGTGTATAGCATGTCAAAAGATATGAACAACCAGTGTTCTACGGAAGTGAACCCATGATGTTTACATGGACATTAGGGAAAGGTTTGTCTGTGACAGGAAAAGTTCCAGTAGGCGTCTTAGCATACCTGATAATTCCTACTTTGTGACAGGAAATTCATGGCCAAGTTTGTACGGCTTAATTGAAAATGATGTCAGTCTTAACGTTCATTAGCTTGAATGAAACTTTGAACCTCAGGGTAGGTCTTTAAATTTACCGCCTCTTGATGATATTAAAGGGCGTGGTTATTCTGTAGAAATTTGGACACATTAACATGCGATCAATATGAAAAGCCGAATATTTTGCCATTTCAGAGAATGGGAATCAGACATGAGAAATTCTTGAAATTTCTTTTCTTTCTGTTACTCGGAAGCGATAATAACGATATCGATTTCCGAGTTCAAACACAGGGTTTATGTTGAAAGAGAGAGAGAGAGAGAGAGAGAGAGAGAGAGAGAGAGGCTGTTGCAATATTTTTATTTAATTTAATGTGATGTACATTGACGTGCACTGAAGTAGGAATTACAGATGACGTATCTCCCGTGGCAAAAAAAATGTCTGATTTGTGTTCAGGAAGATACGAAGTAGCGGCTTATGGTCAGTTAAGTTATACAACTGTTGACCTTCCAGCAGGTGCCGAAAATAATGCACGGTTGGATATCCTTCACGCTTGAATGACTTGCATCTTGTTTCTGTTTCTGATAGTTTCATTGAAAAGAAAGCCAAGAGCATCTCCGATTCATTTTCACTTTTCTGTCGTAGGATCCCGCCAGTGGCGTGGCTGGACGTATCGACAAGTAGGCACAACTGACTGTGATACAGAACATGGGAAAGGTTACAAGCATTTGTCAGAGCAGTCTTTATTTTGTTCATCTCAAAAAATGAGCTGTTAGACAATTCAATATCGTAGTGTCATAAAAAATTATTCGTTAAAACCGTACAGTATCTGTATGTACCGTAATAAATAGTGAACATTCCCACTAATTGCAAATGTTTCATGACAGTGATTGGTGTAATTTATCATTGTACCCGTCTTATTTTTGTAGCTGAAAAAATTATCATTGTCCACGTCTTATCTTTGGAGCAGGAAAATTTATCATTGTCTCCGTCTTATCTTTGGAGCAGGAAAATTTATCATTGTCCACGTCTTATCTTTGGAGATGGAAATTTATCATTGTCCACGTTTTATCTTTGGAGAGGGAAAATTTATCATTGTCCACGTCTTATCTTTGGAGAGGGAAAATTCATCTTTGTCCACGTCTTATCTTTGGAGAGGGAAAATTCATCATTGTCCCTGTCTTATCTTTGTTGTTAGAAAATGTTGAACTAATTTGGTGTCTTAAATTATTGATCTCAGATTTGGCCGAATTTCATTTTTGTTGAATTAATTAACACATCGATTTACTTAAAACATTTAAAATGCATCTAAATTTTTAAAATAATATTCTGGAGAAGAATTCGCTTATCATCAATCAATGGTAATACAAAATCCGTTTTATATAGAAATTGAAACAATGGAAAGACTGAATTGTATGTTTCAGTACAAATGAAACACAAAAAGTGTCATGGGGCTGATTTGAGAATATTGTTGTTTTTTCAGTGTCGTGAAATGCCCGGATTAAATCTAGTTTTATAAAGAAAGTTTTATCTATTTTTACATGTTACATTCCGATTATATGAGAAAAGGTTTTGAACTACCAATGAACCACGATCTTATTGAAATACGAAATGAAAGTAGCATTGAACGGCCAGACTTCGAGATCATTTCGCATTAATGCAGGCGTTTTTCAAGACTATATCCTTGGATCTAAGTGGTTCATAATTTTCATAAATGACTTTCCTGATGGCATCAGTTCTTGATTCTTTATCTATACTGAAGATACAACCATGGGTTCCTGTCTTAATAGCAAGTTTGAGCGGTTTGCTTTTGTCAAATTGGCAGCTGATCTAAAAAAATATCTACAATCTGCTGTTAACTGGGGCAAGGTATGACTTGTTAATTTTGACGCCTCCAAAACAAAACGACTTTGTCTTAATCGCCTAAGAGAACATTTTTACTTTCTATCAGCATGGCTGATGCTAACCTTTAGAAGACTTACTCATTACAGCATCCTGGACTAACCCCCACTGACCTGAACTGTAAAGATTATATTGAATCAACTGTTAGGTCTGATAATAGGGAAGTTGGTTCTTTCTCATACTAGACATTTATTTCTAGCCATTCGTCCTTGCCGTGAATATTGCTGCTACATTTAGTCATGTTTTCCTGCTATTTATAAATTCTTGATAACATACTGAGAAGAGTCTGCAATATTATTTACACTGACCTGACATTCGGCTTCAGCCAGTTTCCACCACTGTAATGTAGATTTCCTGTATCTTTTCTCTAAATACTTTCATGGTAATTGTTCTGATTAACTTTCTTGTATGGTACATAGCCTTTATGAATTTCAGCGCAATACTAGATTGGAGGATAGGTCTCATTATTTCACAGATGAAATATCTAAATGTAAGCATATGTTCTATGATAACTGTTCCTTCTATCACATTTCTTGCTTGTAGTATTCTCTTCCGGCTTATTGCTTCTCAGTCAACTTTGAGCTTAAAAATTTAAAAATCGATATCTTCTGTCGTCTTAATTTTTGTTCTTTTATTTTCCTCTCTCCTTAATATTAGTTTTTCTCATATTATTTAACACACAGTAACCTCTTGTGGCATAGTGGCTTTATTGCCTTTGATCTTCAAAAATTTAAATGCAATGTCAATCGTTATATTCTGCCTCCTTAATTCTTATTCTTTTCTTGTTCTCTCTCATATTCTCTTACAGCAGTAGTCCATTGCGTCTTAGGGGTTTTATTGCTTTGTTTGGGGTAAATTGATTTAAAAAAAATAAAACAATCCTTAAGGAAAAGAAAAACACATGTTCACTCGCGGAAAGTGATACTTAGGAAAGATGTTCAACATTTTGAAGGATATATATGCTATTCATTAAGTCTTGCAGAGACCTATATAAAGAAAAATCTATGGCCTATATCGATCATAAACCCTTGCAGAATCTATTGAATTCCTACATAATCCAGTTATACACTTTGAGCCGAGCAGGTTACAAATATAGAATCGAATACCTTCATGTCGGAGATAACGTGAGCGCTGACCTCCTATCATATCCGATAAACGTGCCAAGGGATGACTGCAAGAAACTGATAGAAATAGACATTAGGACATTTGAGGTTACCACAATTACGTAATCACAATAGCCCTGCTTTCATGACTAGTACTTACAGATTAAATGGATTCTGGATTTATCTAGTTTAATTCTTGATGCTAGAGTGATGTCAGAAAGCATTTATAAACATATGAATGTAGAAGTTCCTCTTTCATTTTTAGAGAAGTTATATTTAAAATACACGTGTAACAATAGACACAATGAATCATATTTCATTGGCATTTGTGAACAGCGAGTTTCAATAAATGAAGGCGCTTGGAAAAGAAACGAAAAATAAATGATGTGTAATGATATTCATGTTGGACAAAAATTTAATTCTTACTATAAATCAAACGTATTTATTAAAATGAGAGAAAAAAAGAGAGCGAAAAAAGAACCAAAAAAAAAACCAATCACCATAAGCAATCGAAAACAAGAAAGAGTACAAACATATATATTATTCAAGGACACTTCACATGCTGTACCTGTCCTTCGGGTAGGGCCTGGATTTTTACCCAGCGCCTGAGGCGAACCCAAATAGGGAAGTGCCGAGGGGGGCAGTTTTTAATGTTATTTTCTTTAACCACACCCTAAACCATGGCCTTGTCTCTCATTCGGTAGCGACGTGAGAGCGTCGGAATGTATATATATATATATATATATATATATATATATATATATATATATATATATAAATATATATATAAAAAGTAATTGACCGTTCCTCCCTTTCCAGAGCTCAATTAAGAAAGCCAAACAGCTCTGCTTAACGATTACCACAAAGAGATTAAAATATCCTCATTGAGGTCACTAAATGCACATATTAATAATATACTAACGTATCTATATTTATATTTAAAGCTGATCCCAATCATTAGCGATTCTTGAGTAAGATGTTTAATCCAATTTGATAAAAGTGGTCTCCTAAAAGTCCCAGCTATAGGCAAATAGTTAACCCTAAAACTGAGGTAAAAAGCACTGTAAAATTTGTTTTAATACCAGAAATACTTTGTAAAAAATTATTATGAGAAATGAATTTTTGAAGAAAAAAACTATTACCAGGAATACGTTTTTTTTTAAAAATACCAGAAATACATTTTTTAAAATAATATTTCCACCTATACATTTTCGAGGAATAGAATTTTGACAATATATATATATATATATATATATATATATATATATATATATATATATATATATATTACCAGGAAAAAAAAAAAGTTGTCGGCATTAAATGACCCATTGAATTGTTGATATACCGTAAAACAAACCAAACCAAACAAACAAATCAACACACAGCAAATGCTCTCATTATAGTCCAAAGCATTGTTTAATATTAATAATATATTCAGAGATTTCAAATATATTGTGTCTGTGAGAGACCATATTCTCTTCTGAAGTGTATGTCTAAACATTTCACATTTCATTCACATATTTAATAAAAACCTGGAGGTAAAATTAAACACAGTAACCACCTGCTACATAACAGATAGAAAGGTAGTTTTTTAAAGTAAAATGTAAACACCTTTATCCAACTAGACTGTAAATCATCGGGTTAGACGCTTAGAGTTTATCCTTTATTGTATTGGATTATACTAATAAACCTTGGATAATATTTCTAGTAGAATTAGACAGTTTTTAACGTCGTTGACTAAATTTTTGAAGGGAGGTATTTACCTGTGTTAAAAGAAAAAATATATTTATGTGGTAGGTTTTAGTGGATATTTTAATGGCTGTGTAGTTGAATAGTTGTATACAACATGTGGTTCACTGGGATCTAAGAAGACCCGCAGTGGAAGAACGTGATACATTTGTTTCCCTACGGTATCCTGCTAATAAAGTGCGATGGTGTTCATTTTCTTTTCATTTAAATTGATTTATACAACGTCACGGCTGGCTGATAACTTGGAGCAATTCCATAATTTTATATATGAATATCTCAGTTCGACACTTGAAATAAATATATTTATATGTGTGTAATCTTATTAAAATCATTTCATTTTATCGTTTTTATTTAATTTCCAGTCTTTCGTAAATGTTTTTACTTCGCCTCACTATACGCATTCTTGAGTGTTTTCACTTTCTTCATTCGCAATTCTTATAACTTTATTTAGAATATTACTAATGTATACAGCTTTGATTTCACTTCTGTTAATTTCTAAACCAATCTCGAGGCATTCCCCAATTCAGGTCATTATGTATTTCTTGTAATTCAAACTATAAGTAATTGGAACTAATAGTAGTACGTTACAAGGGAGAATATTTCATCCATTTAATAGTGTTGACATTTTACTCATAGGTAAGAAAAAAAAAACGACATGGCTTTAAAGGCAGAAATAAATAGTAAAAATGCTACACTACCTTCTTACCCTTATATGCCCCTCATTTACACCCTTGTGCAAATTAATTGAAACACAACGAATAATTCAGTTATTATTTACTTTTTCGTATTTTTCCAAGAAACATGACGCAGTGGACATGTTAGTACTTCGTATGTCTATTCCACAAAGACGTTCCTTGCAGATTAACCACAGATTATCGATTGGATTTAAATCAAGAGATTTTTCTGGGCCAGTCTATAGTACTTTGATTTGCTCACTGGTAAGGCTTGATAGTGTGTTCGTGCAGCATTCGTTACAATTTTTGTACGCATCCTTGGAATAATGTTCATCGCAGACAAAAGCCGTAGGGCAACTAATTGATAGTCGAGAAAATAGTGTCTGGGTGTGATAAAAACTGATGCAATCACGGATAACGCAATATTTTTCAAGGCCAAACAAATTTCATCATACACCCCGAAAATAAATTTATATTACTGCACACCACTTCAAATGACCTAATTTGAGGAAAAATAGAAATCGATTACACCCTGTGATTCCAGTGGGTCTAAAAACGACCGTATGGTGAAAGAAAGGAATCTAAAGCAGTTGTTTCAGTTTATTTGCAAAAGGGTGTAACTCTGTATTAGACGAAGGTAAGTATCTTTGATATTCCAAGAAATTAAGTTATTATTATTATTATTATTATCCGTTATTTATGTTTTTGAAAACGTGTTTTGGTCCTCGCCCTAAACATTTTCACGAAACCTTTATTTAATCAGTGGGATATGCTATAACAACTAAATTAAGCATGATTACACGACTAGAAGGTCTAGACGTAGGACATCATGTTTCTTCGCCATTATTTTTCTTTCTTATCTGTGAATTGCCATGAATACTTAGGGGCAATACAGAAGTGCTTTCCAATTGTACTCTCCGGGTTTTGGGATTCAGAGATTTTCCTGTATTCATCTGATCGCTATACAATTCTAGAGTGCCTTTTCTACTTTACTATTTGACATAAATTTAAGGAGGAGAAGGATTTAATTATTTTATTTTAAATAAGCGCCACCCGCACTAAATATGTTAGAACGTCTGATTTACAGTGCCTTTTCTCATGCTAATCTTTCAAAACACTTTAATACATTTTTCACTGAGAACTCCACAAATATAACTACGTACCAAACTTGATCTCATTTCAAGCGAGTTAAGACGAAAGTGAAGTTGAAAGCTAAATCTAACATCAGTGAATTTCCTTTTTCTTCAGAGGAATCCAGGTGCACACGTTGACTAAGCGAAGAAACGTTCAACAAATTCTCTGATCTTCACAGAGCAACATATAAAGTCTGAAGCATTAGAAATTGTAAACGTTTTGTGTCTTCAGCTTCGACAATTTTCGTCTTGTGCTGAAAATGACAAGATTTTTCCATGAACAACCGTTGCCCCCACTTTCTGAAAGAAGAAATTTCGATTATCGTTTCGATATGATGCAATAGCAAACACGATAATAAACCCTTAGACATGTCTTTATTTGCATTACCCCCGCTCTCTCTCTCTCTCGCTCTCTCTCCCCGTATATTTTCAATGACGACGTGGGGCGCCATACTTCGGCATAACGTTCCCTTTTTTTAAATTCTACTTTGTAGAATAGACTTAAGAGGGCTGATTCTCTAGTCACTGCACCCATAACGGCTTCATGTTTATCCTATATATTCACATATTTAGCATTTATCTCCAGCAATTACGTTCAAACAACAAGCACACACAGAAACCCTCTTCCTTGAGCGATTCGAGAGTGCTCCGGCATTACATTACACACCGAATAATCACACATGTCGTGCCTATATTATATATATATATATATATATATATATATATATATATATATATATATATATATATATATATATATTAATCGGACGATTTTTCTCATCTTTGTCGCCATATTTATTACAAAGTTTCGGCCGTTGTACGCTTGGGGCTTCTTGAGGTTGTTGGAATGTTGAACTGAACACTTTATTTCGCTCACTGTGGTAGACTTTTCTAGTTCCACGTGCCATGTCCAATGGATGTCAGTTATCAGTCATCTCCTGTTAATTCCCCTCTCCAAGTTCTCCACTGCCTTAACCGGTTATTGAACTCACACTCTTTGGTTCCTGTCACTGGATATAACCAACGCATTTATCCACTTTGCCATGTGTCCTCAAGGCAGAGTGAATAAAGGACAGAATTAAACAAAACGTACAACGGCCGAAACGTTGTAATAAATATGGCGACAAAGATGAGGACAATAGTCCGAATAATGTAAATAGTGTACATAGTACCTCATCTCAGAAACATATACATATGTATGTGTGTGTGTGTTGTGTGTGTTTGAGAGAGTCCACTAGTGTGTATATATATATATATATATATATATATATATATATATATATATGTATTTGTATGTGTGCGTGCGTGTGTGTCTGTATCTGTGTCTCTATGTGTTTGCCTGTGTGTATTACATATCACAATATAGGATATGAAATAGAGATATAGCATAACAAGAAGAAACTAAACAGAATTTACTCGACGATATATAAATTTGTAACATATATATATATATATAATATTATATATACATATACCATACATAATATACCATATATATATATATATATATATATATATATATATATATATATATATATATATATTATATATATATATATATATATATATATATATATATATATATATATATATATATATTTACATTATATATTACATATATTATATATATATATATATATATATATATATATATATATATATTACATACGATGTACCATAATATATATATATATATATATATATATATATATATATATATATATATATATATATAATGCCATTCGAAAAGAGTACTTCCTCGTGACTAGACAAACCGAATGCCTCAAGCACGGATCAAAATCCAACCGCTTGGTGTAAGTCAGAGCTTCTACCACTGAGACATCTTCACTCGAAAGAATGAATCAGCCAAATCTAACGTATTGTTTTTACAAACGTAAACAAACGCCAAGCAGCCATATTACTCCATTCATTTTAATGAAGAACTTGGCATTTACGCAGGTGACCGTTGTTTTTAGAATTAGCTTGTCATTCAACAGTGCCCAAGATAGCTAGATATACTAAAGGCAAAAAGTTTTCGGGCCACCCAGCATTTCTAAAAAATACCTGTAAATGAGATATTTCTGTAATTTTTTAAAGTAAAAGATAAAATGTCATTAACTACAGTATACTTCATGTTATTTATCATACTTCCGCCGGACTCTTACTACCACAAAAAAAGTTCAAAGTTGGATTCGTCTGTACACAATACATTTTGCTAAATTATGAATATTTCGTATGAGAAACATATTTTGTTTTCATTATTACCTCTTCAGTTTATTTTGAAGATGACCAAAGTTAAAAACTTAAAAGTTAAATGTTTAAATCATCTAAATGTTAATTCAGTATTAACTCAGCATTGGTCAAGGAAATTATGAACAAAGAGTTATACCATTCCGTTCTACAAAGACACTATGCCATTTTGTTTACGTATAATTGCAAAAAGAAAATCCACATTTCAAGAAGTCAAGGACCCAAATCAGTCTTCTAAATTATGTCAAAATTACCTCGAATAAAAAAAAAAGAACAATAGTTTGAAAATTATAACTTGAAAGCCTCATTCTCCTGATTTCGTTCCCATTAAGTTAACATAGAATGAATTGGATAAGAGAGTTCGAAGAGAATACACAATACGTGAGCGTGAGCTTTTCCAGTGGTTGAATAATGTTTGGGAATGTCTTCCATATACTTTCATTTGTCAAAACTGTTAGAAAGAATGCAATAAATTTGTAAATTAGTAATAAAGGTATGAGGCTGTTGTATGATAATTTGATATAATTAAGTGTTTATGTTTTTGTCAAAATAAACGCAAATGCGCTGTATTCCCTTGCATTGTATCTTTTACTTTAAACAAATATAGAAATATCTCATTTTAATGGGTTTTTTAAAGAAAGACAGGATGGCCTTAAAGTCTTTGCCTGTAAATTCACTGTTTTGGCACTTAAAATTATTGTTCCATTTTCCAAGAGATATTCAATTAGGTCAGAAAATGATTTAAAGGTGAACTAGTATCATATTGAAGAGTTTAAGTAAGATGGGGAATATGATTTCAATTTTTTTTTATGGATGTTGTATTATTTGAAGAAAAAAATAAAGATAAAAAAATAGAATAGATGTTAGGTGTGGGTATGTAATTCATGCTTGTCTAGACGAGCCATCGTATATTAGACATGTTACCATTGCTACTTGCTAAGAACATATTTATAAGATACAATGTGTAATACAGAGAGGTATATTATCGAGCAATGGGTTAATTTTCGTATTTTATTTTTTTTTTTTTAAATATATACTTTAAGACTGTATTAAAGGGGCCTCTAGTATGACTTAATCATTTTTATGTATTTAATTATTATGATGTAAAACGCAGTATTTATTATATTCCATGGTACATTAGACATGTCAATGTTAAAATTAAAAACTATTAAGTAAATATTTTATGTACCATTATATGTAATCAAATAATAGATATATAATTATAATTTATACATTTTTATGAAAAATTCTGTTAATTATCATTTAATGTGAACATAATACAATGTCCACAATAACGCTTATTTCGTCTCGTTGATTTAATAAAACTATATTTTAAGAAACTGAATAATATATAGTTTTTCATGTAGGCATAAAGGACATGTGTCATTTACGATTTTTATTATTTCATTTTCCTGTAGGGGTTTTAATTGTTGCTTTTAATTACCAAAAATATTCAAAGAGGGATGTTTGGCTACGATAACCATTGTCGTTGAAGGAAGAAAGATGTTGGTACCATATTAATTTAAAATATCTTTTTGTGCTACCAATATAAAATATTTAAATACCTTGATTTTCCGTAGGTGAAATAGTATATTGGTAAACTATAGATGCGGTAAGACATTTATTTTGCATTGAAAAATTTATGGGATATCTACAGTTACATAATTTATTATTAATATTATTGATTTTCTTTCTGGAATCACTATTATTATAATTTTGGTTAAAGTGGCTATTTAAAATGTTAATATTGTATTTTTTTTATAAGTTTATCTTAATTTTCAGTACAACTATAGTTAATTTTAGCGTGTTTTTATTGAAAATCTTGCTAAATTGGAAAATGTTTTTCAATCAAACCAAGAAACTTTTACCCTAACTTACTACTAACCATTTGGGTAAATGGTGGATATATATATATATATATATATATATATATATATATATATATATATATATATATATATATGTAATATTTTTGTTTAAAAATATGATTCCTTCGATACATAAGAGTTCTCATGTTTCAAAAAAACGAGAGCCGAAACCATCCAAATAATTATTAAAATTAAGTTGAATTGAGGTGTTTAGTCCCGTTTCATCTTCAAGCGGAATTTTAGGAACAAGCTATCTCTCGGTTTACGTGTGTTTTTAGGCATGGTCTTTTACAGAATTCGTTATTGTGGGAGTGGCTAGACTATTTTTCTTCGTTAAGTGGTCAGAGAGTTAATTCTTATCAATAGATTCATCATCTTCTGAGAGGTTTTGCTAAGGTTGGGTAGGGTATCAAAAAATATTATTATAATAAAGCTCTACTTCTGTATGTCTTCTTAAAAATAAAAAAAAAAATACTAAGGAACACCGGATTATGCACCCAACGTGTTTTTTTTATTTTCTGCATACCTGCGCACTTATATTTATATATATATATATATATATATATATATATATATATATATATATATATATATATATATATATATAAAAAGACATTTTTATGTTTATACATTCTTTTTAACGATAGAAATATTTAAGTAAATGCTCTGTTTATAATAAACAGTATTAAACAACATTTACCGGTCTGAATGTCCAAGAAATTTTCACAGAAAATATTCGTCTTCCGACAGGATTCGAACCTGTATCCTATACAGAACCGTCATTTGGTTTGACGTGCCTTTAACCAATTTGAGAGGAGGAGCGTTCGGTTAGCAAGGTCGAATTTACTGTCTTTAAACTTCAATCTTCCATGAATCTCTCACGTACATTCATATCTGCTCAAAGCGTATCCAAATGTAAACAAAGACGTCACACATTATGAAATGGAAAAAGTTTAACAATTATTTTAAGACATATTTATGTTTATGTATTCTTTTTATAGATACAAATATTTAAATGCTTTACAACATTTACCAGCCTGAATGTCCGAGAAATTTTCACAGAAAATATTCGTCCTCCGACAGGATTCGAACCTGTATCCTATATGGAACTTCAATATTTTTTATCTATAAAAAAGACTGTATAAACATAAAAATGACTTAAAATAATTGTCGGACTTTATTCATTTTATAATGTGTGACGTCATTTGTTTACTTTTGGATGCGCCTTTCAAATATTGCAAAGTGGACAGGGAATGATAGTTGATATATCTAAAATTGCTCTTCTTTAATAATGAAAACGACGCCGATTACATCCTCTCTCTCTCTTTCACACACACACACACACACACACATATATATATATATATATATACCAAGGTACATGTTGTTTGTTTTGGAACACAAAATCAAGTTTGTTGAGCATCCAATAAGTGCTGAATTTCCACCCCACACAAATTGGTTAAGTATTACACTTCGCGATTGTTTGCAACCTATGCCTTGCAGTTCTGTGCGGCACTTTCCCAGAATTGTACAAGTATCAATCATTACAAAAACTAGCAACACCAGAGCCAGACAATACGACCTGGGAACCATGCGAAGCTCTCAATTAGTCCATTTCCCATTCTGAACGGGTCAGAATGTCACACCTGCTCATTTTCTTTTTCTATTTCATTTTCAGCAAAACTAAAAACCGAAAAAATATGATTAGTTGTAGAAGGTCAGTGAATATGGCCCGGGATTCCTGAAAGAAGAGAAGAACACGAGAAATGAAAAAAAAAAAAAAAAAAATATATATATATATATATATATATATATATATATATATATATATATGTCAGCACTTTGCTTTCGTGTGACTCTGCTCGACGTTTTTATGTGATAACAAGCTGTCTGTGGAATAGGAATTTGCGGAGAAAGTTAATGGATTACATTTACAGGCGGTTAGCCTAGTTGGAGATAAAAAAAATTAATAGTAAACAAAAAACTAAAAGTAAAGATGTATTTTATTTTAATAGGTAATATTTCTCTTTTTTCATTCTCTGTCTGTCAGTATGCCTGCCTGCCTGTCTGACAGAGTGCTTGTCTGTCTGTCTGTCTCTCTCTCTCTCTCTTTCTCTCTTTCTCTCTATATATATATATATATATATATATATATATATATATATATATACAAATGAGAGAAAGAACAGATGAAGTAAAATTCAACTGTTTGTAGCATTTACTTTTAAAAAGTGTTCAAAACAAAGTAGATCAATATATTATTATTATTTTTATGATATTATAATAAAACATTGAAATCACTACCCAAAAACTTTCATATTTCAATGATTGTACTTCTGCAGTCGAGGGTGAGTACCTGGTGATTAAATGATTTTTAAGGAAATTTAAAAACAAAGTGTTACATCTTTTCTGAAAGTTAAAGAGGCCGGGACATAATGTGAGTTTGTCTTGATTAAACAATTAAATATCATATCTACGCTAAATAAAAAAGCTAAGAGGGCCGAGGAGGCCAGTTATTTTTTATGCCATGATAAACTGGAACATAGACAGGGCATCATTGACGATTGCTGAAAATATGCCAGCGACAAATGTATTATGATTGTAGACAAATTGAACATGTCATATTTGTCTACAATCACAATACATTTATCGCTGACATATTTTCCGCAATCGTCAATGATGTTATGTCTATGTTCCTGTTTATCATGTCATAAAAAATAAATAACCCTCCTCTGCCCTCTGAGTTTACTTTTCTATTTAGCGTAGATCTGACAATTAATTGGTCTACTTTTAATTCTGACATTATCATACCCCTTTAACTATTGGAGGAGAGGTAACACTTTGTTTTTAAATTTCCTTAAAATCATTTAATCACCAGTTACTTACCATCGCCTGAAGAAGTACAAGCACAGTATTGAAACATGAAAGCTTTTGTGTAGCGATTTTAAGATGTTTTTATTATAATTTCTTAGAATAATATATATATATATATATATATATATATATATGGGGGTGCTTGTATTTTATATTTTATATAGCGAGTATCATGCCTAAAGTGTTAAATGGGTGTCAGAAGATGCACCACGAAGGGTTTGTAAAGAGACACATTTTGGGGGAACTTATACAATTGGTCACCCAATACAAACCCTAAGTGCCACTCAAGGTAGCGCGTTACTTGTAGAAAGGCAATTGTTTAAATGGTAATTGTTCTGGTGAAGTTTCCTATTTGGTACCTACACTCCATCAATCTAAGCAAACTACTAGACTGGTGGCAAGATCTAATTATTTTACAGTTGAAATGATTACATGTAACTGTAAGTTTTACGTTCACAATTTCCACTTTTGTACTTTTCGCTTGTTCAACTCTCTCGTCCAATTTATTGCTTTCTAGTCGACTTCATTCATCAAAAATTTAAATGCAATATCAATTGTTATCGTCTTAATTCCTTTTCTTTTATTGTTATCTCTCCTTACTAATGATTTCTTTCTCCTATTCACTTACACTCAGTAGTCCTCTTGCATCTTAGTGCCATTATTGCCTTGCTTGGAATGAAATGCTTAAAAAAACAAGAGGATATGTAAGATAGATAACTGTTGACCCGAAACGTAAGAATGTAATTATCAGGGAAACATCCTCTCAGAAGTCTGTTCAACGATGCGCCAGTTCTGGGGAAAAACTGTCAGAGTGGAACTTCCTCTTTACAAGAAGAATACGAAGGTAATTACGATGGGTACGTGACATGACGGTCCTAGATATGAAGGCCTGAACTGGATGGATCAAGGGATGCAACTAGGGACTGTAGCTATTTTTTTGTCATGAAAATATTGATAGTTTACAGAAAAGTTAATAACGTTTAGTCTTGAAAAGGGATTTGTATAATCGGCAATAATTAATCACCTTCGAAACCAACGTTTTTATATGCTATCAATGTTGGAAGGGCTAGGATTTGGCAACCCCAGCAAAGTATAGGAATCATCACCCACGGCCTGAACGGACACGGCAAAGAAAAGAAGCATGTATGTTTCAACATAATTTTCATCTCGAATTCACTAAGAATTTACCACTGACGGGATATACTGAAAAGAGAACCGTCATAGAGAAACAGTGATTAAACTACAAATAGATAATAGCGCGGACACAGCGACAGACGTTAAATAATAAAAGGTTGCTTATAGCTACACAAGAAGTTGTGGAGGTCCATAATCGCCCACCTCTTTAAATGACACGGTCATAAAAAAAAGCAGAATAGCATTTTTTTAACATAGGAAATGGTTCATTTTATATGCGTCTCTTTGTAGATAAATGTTTATCTTTTTACGTCCTATGAGTTGCACGTTAGTTTCGGAAAGGCATATTCTGGAAAAAGAATGATATTTATGCATTCTATTTTAGGATATAAGACGGTGGGTGGAGTTGAAAATTTCCCACAGACACCAGAATTTGGTTTTCCAACTTGGATCCACGCCAAAATTTCCTTGGCTGACTCTCAAAGCCAGCAGTGTGTCCCACCTCACATGAAAGATTGCCACAACACTGTTTATGTGTTTGCTGCAATGTGACTTACCTTGAAATCCGAGAGTGACTTATCTTGTAATCAACTTGATGATAGTAAAATATTGGTTTAGCCAGAATGTTCGTAAATCTTCTAATTAATAACCGAATTAAATTTTTGAGCACACAATATGTATGTATTTTCCACTGCGAAGAGTTCAGTTTTCGAATGCTGATTATCGAAGTAAAACTTGCTTCGTTTCGAAGATACTTCGGGTTCTTTTTCAACTTTGTTTCATTAAACCTTGCACGAGTAAGCTATATGGAATAAATAACCATAAGAAATACATCGGTTTTATGTAAAAATGGTCATATGAATAATCTATCTATCTATCTATCTATCTATCTATCTATCTATCTATCTGACAGTCTACAGACTAATATATCTATCAATACGTATTCATATATGTCTTTTATATATGTATGTCTATGTGTATATATATTTACGACCATAAGAGCCGCGTTCGAATCTCATCATGATTCTTTTCCTAAGGAGGTTTTTTCTTGATAATAACTATCCCACCGTGTGGCTTTGTTGGGAAGTAACTGAAAATCATATTAGTTGACCAAAGAGTGGTGAGTGGAAGTGGTAGACAAAATTCTTCGGAAGCCGTTGACGGTTGTCTTAACACGTACTCACGAGTCATTATGATCGAAGGTTTGATTGTACTGGTCTTGTTCAACTACTGATCATGGCAAATTTTCCAGAAATTGCAACTGAGGTTTTCCCTGTATAAATGCAATATAGACTACTGGTTAGTTTTACTGGATGCTGAAGAAAGAGATTTCTTTTTATACTAAAGTTAGCCTAATTTAGAGTTGGAAAGCTACTCATAGCAGAAGGTTACTGCTAAAATGGTTATGATGAATTCATTAGAAGATATGAATGAAGTCCTATGTAGGAGGCTAAGCTACATCCAGCAGCATTGACTCTGACAGGGAGATTGCAGTTTTAGAGGAACGGGAAACCACTTCTTAAATGCTGTTGATCCGAGGCTCACTCTTACTCGAGTTGGCATCACCTGTTAGGGTCCCATCTATATTGAATCCTCCAAACAAAAACAAAACATTATGAAAGTAAAGAAATACAGTTTTATAGTAAAAATACCAGCAATGAATTTATATATAAAATATAATTACTAAAAATACATATTTACATAAAATGATCACCAATACATTTTATCTATAGTTGAAGTCATACAATTGCGTTCAAATATATATTTAAAATTATGTCCAAAATATCTAGATTTCGCATTAAATAACGGAGATTATGTAGATAAAGAAGATTGGCCGTTTACTTAAGGTGTGTTCCACAAATTAGAAGCTTCTGATTAGAGGCTGTCTGAGTGGAATTTCGTAATTATACTTGGAATACGTAAGAAAATGAAATTTGTTACATTGGAGAAGCTCCAGAACTGCCTCCATAATCTTTGAATGGTTACTTTCCGCCATGGAAAAGTTTGTCCCGCACAAAAAAAAAAAAAAAAAAAAAAAAATCAGCAGAAGTTGAACAGCCCCCTTTGGTTCACCCCAGAATATGCTACAGCAATAGCTCATCGTGACCACTACTACCATCTCTTTTACAGGCAATGGTGTAACAAAATCTTTGCTGCCATCAGTGCAAGAGAGCCCTAGATAAAAGGCAAAAACTGTTATACGTCAACATTCAAAGCTAAAGTTAAAAAAAATTCTGGTTCCTACGAGGTCTGGAAAATCTCAGACAAAAAAAATCCCAGTAGAAGCAAGCAGTCAATGCTTACTATTATAAATGCACCTGAGTCACTCTCATATTTGTCGGATAGCATAAGTTCTTAACAATGAACTTTTCCTCTAACTTCCCCTCAGACGACAAGGACCTTCTTTTACCTCATTTTCCCACTCTCATTGAGTACAAGAATTAAGCTATCTGTGCCACTACATGTGAAGTTTTCAGACATATCAAAACTCTACGAAAGTTACTGGTCCGGTAAAAATCCCGTTGGTTGTTCTTAAGAATCGTAACCCACAGTTGTTCTAATATTGACGAAGTTGTTAGCCGCTATCCCATGGAGAAATGTTTCGCAAATATATCGAAGGTGTCAGCTATGTGTCTGTCCTCTGGAATACAGGGAAGCACTTATTCCCGTTTTAATATCGATTCATCAGCCTTATAGTTGCATCAGCAAACTTTCATGTCGAATGAAAAAGCTTGTTTTGATCACCTCAATAGGAGGAAACATCTGATCGACAAGCAGTATAAATTCCACTCTTCTAGGTCTACTGCTGATGTTCTAGGTGTCATAATATACATAATCCCTAAGATATTTGATTCTAAACTCATCCTAAAATATCATTTGGGCCTTTTATACTGTGTAAGTTGTTCGCTTCACAAACTCTTGGGTTAGTCCGTGTAATTATCATCTCATTCCTATCAGGTATGTTCTTGAAAGTCGTTGTCATTGATCAAGCATATGCAGTCTTTGAATTTGTTATGACTTCAATGCAGTGAATGAAGATAACACAATCATGAAATATAATGTGTCTTGGGGTTATTGAATTCTGTAGTAAGGATATAATGCTCGCTCCAGGCTAGCTCACTGTTGACGTCAATAGATATGCTATTTGAACGAGTCCAAGTCAAATTCTAGAGAGGTGTATTCATCTCCACAACAGAAATCAATGCTAGCCTTCCACGAGTCTCACTGCATTGCCCTACTCTCTTTCTGGTTTATATTAACGATATGCCTAAGAACATTGTCAGATCGTTACTAAATATATTTGTAGATGACACCACAGTATATGAGCGAGCCTACAAAAATGTAGGAAACCAGAGCCTGACAGCTTGTCTCTTATCTGAGCTAGCACTAACAAGACAATGGAGAAAAAACTGGCTTGTAACATTCAATGTAACAAAAACTTAGCACGTAACTTTTCATTATCGGTAATTACTGATCCTGAATTATCACTATCCACGATGAATGAATGATATCTCAAAGAGTCACATTTTTTAACGTCTACTGAGACACAGATTCATCCGAGGCCTCAAGTGGAACTCGTATATGACTCATCATTAAAGACGCCGCTGAAAAGATACTAGGTTCCTTATACGAGTTCAGGAAGTACCTGATATCACGTGACATGAGCTCTCTTTGCAAGAGTCAGATTAGATCACAAATATCTGAGATGGGAGCTGCACGATCCTCACTTTTCATCCGTGAAAAATTTCAAAAACGCTTGCAACATTTTTCCTAGAGACGCAACGTCGCAAGACTATCGCTGTTCTATAGCGATTTTCCATAGAACATGTTCCTACGATCAACATTCCTAATTTCTATCACTTCAGACCGTTAAAGCTAAGAGCCGCCATATCATGTGCACAGGGGCGAACCATCTTCATTTTCTTCATTGTTCTTCATTGTTCAGAAGGGAGTCTCATTCTGACAGATACTTGCAAAAGGGCTTCTGTTTTGGGAAACAAACGCCCGAGAAGATGTTCTGCCAGGGAATGCAATCTTAACCTCATCAAATCTCGAGTTAACAGATATCTATCTAATATATCATAATAATCTACAAATTTGTACGTTCATAAAACAGCGCCATTCAGTAAAACTTTCACTTGAGTGGCTCTTGGGTCTTGTATATGTTGGAAGCTAGTAAACAATGTAAGACATTTCATAATTCCTGGCAGAACATCTAATATCACATTGTGGGATATCTACTTACAAAAGTGGAGGAAAAAATGAAACAAAAAGTACCTAATGAATTCGGATGATAAAAAAGCAACAACAACAACAAAAAAAAAAAAAATGGAAAATACTAACATTCCCAGCACCCCTTGTTCGTGCGTATGTAGTCGTACGGACATAACAAATTTAGTTCAGACGGACGAAACGCGTCATTAGTAAACATTTTCCTTTTTTTTTTACAATTTCCCCAGTACTGTTCTTGATATATATATATATATATATATATATATATATATATATATATATATATATATATATATATATATATATATGATGATGATGATGATGAGACAACGTGGAAGATATATTAACAACACGTTTCACTGAGAAGGTCTAATCTCTTTGGCTTTCTCTGGTTAAATTGAAAGAAATACAAAACTGTATGCGATGAAAAATGCCTTCAGATCTCAGCGGATGAGTAATAACTATAAATCCAATTAAATTGGATTACCTTATCACTTCCAATGTCCAGACGCAATAGAGTCTGACCATGCCTGATCTTTTGTTTGTTTGTTTATTTGTTTTATCTATATCGGGGTGGGGGAGGGAGTTGTAGGATGTTAAATCAGTCCAAACCAGAGAGTTATTTCTTGTTGCTAATAAATTTTCAAACCTCATTGTGTTTTGTATCCTATAGACGCGCGCACACACAGAGGCACAAACACACAAACAGACATACACGCACACACATACATATATATATATATATATATATATATATATATATATATAATTTAATAGATTATTAATAACATTGATTCGGCAAACAATTATAATTATATTGACCTTTTGTGATACTTTTTATAAATCTGATTTTTTTCTTCAAATCTTTATTTTTACTTCTCTAATTTTCTACATTTCTACTACCATGATAAAAAATTATTCTTTCATTTTATGTTTTTACGATATTATATTTTATAGATAGATAGATAGATAGATAATGAACAGACTGGGATGGATAGATAGATAGATAGACAGCGAACAGACTGAGATGCATAGTTAGATAGACAATGAAGAGTGAAATAAGATATATATATATATATATATATATATATATATATATATATATATATATATATATATATATATATAGAGAGAGAGAGAGAGAGAGATAGATAGATAGATAGATAGATAGATAGATAGATAGATATGAACAGACTGGTATAGATAGATAATGATATCGATATTACTGAATCATACTGAGGGTGTAAAATATCTCATTTTGATGAAGCAGTCATTCTCTCAAATTTACATAGCTGTACATATGTATATATTTGTGTATGTCTCTAGGTGTTAGAGAGTGTGTTTGCGTGGGTGTTTATTTATAATCAAGATTACATTTTTTGTCTGCATTATTCACGTACTGCTTCTTTCATTCTTCTTTTATATTTCAGTTTGGATCAGAGAAAAATCTGTTCCTTTAAGTGAATATATTTTTTAAATGCCACAGATTTTGTTAGCGTATCTTGCTTCACCGGGGCTGAAAAAGGCACATCATATTTGAAGTATCTATATGGCAAGTTTCTATATGGCAAGCATCTTTTTGCAGAATAAACTGACAATTTCTCCTTTAATTGAACTTTTTATATCTGAAATTCTCGTTACATCTTTTATTTGACATGTCTTATCAGCACTTAAACAATCATGACTCTTTTTATTTTTCTCTTTTGTATTGCTCTAAATGATCTTTGACCCTTGCCCCTTCATTCTTCCATCTGTTGTGCCAAATATTCTCCCAAACTCATTAAGTAGCTTATTCGCTATTACCCATTACATCTCTTCAATTGTCTTGTGTGTATTAATTTCTCTAGGCATTCCCAGAAATTTCAGTATTCCTTTATCTGATTGTAAATATGATTTTCTTTGTATATTCCAGTTTCCCTTAAATTTTATTCGTTAATGATGTCTCCCGTTCATAGTATTCTTAGCGTTCACCTGAGAAACAACTTATCTTATTTATCTCTGACAAAATTCTCTAGCATTCACCGTCATATAGGAGAATAGATAATAATTATCATTCCTGTCGTCTTTTCTTTGTTTCTCACAATGTATTCCTTACTTAACACATATTTTCTGAATCCCATTTTCAATTTTTCTTACAACATTACATGGATCGTTAAATTTCTTTATTGCCTCGACGTCGCTAACACATCTAATCGAAGATATATTAACTTATGAATAGGTCACCTACAAATGCTGACAACCATGAATATTGTCTTCAGCTAATAGCTTTTCTAATTACTTTCTGTTACTATATTGTTTAAAACGTTTTTCAGTTTTACTTCTTCATCTGCCTATTTTCTCTTGTTACTAGTTAATAGTATACTAGCTGCTCTTTCAACTAACAAGTCAACTGTATAACCAAGTAGAATATATTTAAATCTCAGTCTGGGTAATCCTTTTCTCGAACGATGTAAACGCAGACATTACAAAAATCACAAATAGTGGAACAGATAATAGAAACCACATCTTTTGAATGTATTCAATAGCAACAAAATATAAAATTGTTAACTCATCTAACTCTAAAGGAGAATAATGACACAATCAAGATGCTTACGTTACATACCCCCCCGCCTCGAAAAATATCAATACTAGAAAGAGTTATAGCAGCTATTGAACTTGAGAAAACCATTTCATGTTAACGACTCCTGAATTTATTTTTGGTTATTTAGAGTCAAATTGATTGTAGTAAACATAATTTATAGTTCATCAAGTATAGAAGGGATTAAGTTCTTTAGTTCTTCAGATATGGTTGAAAAACTTCATAGTTTGTTAGCAATGGTTGAAGGAAAATTTTTCCAAAGGATGGTAAAGAACTTTTATTGCTCGTCAGATATGATTGAAGAAAAGGTTTTATTGTTTGCGTAAACACTTTTAAAAATATTTTGGTTTGGTTCGTTTTGTTTTACGTCATATCAACCTTAATGGGTTATTTAATGCAGACAAGATTTTTGTTACATGCAATATTTTTTTTTTAAAAAGTATTTCTGCTAATATTTTTCCCAAAAATGTATTCATGGTAATGTTTTATTCATCGAAAATTTATTGCTGGTAATAATGTTTTTACAAAAATGTAATTCTGGTATTAAAATCTATTTTTTCACGTTTTAACCCCAGTTGGGATCCTAACAGGTGCTACCACCCGGGGTTAGGGTGGACCTGGGAACACCAGCAATTAAGAAGTGGTTCCTGCGCCTCAAAACTTCCTGATCACACATCTTGCTGTTAGATGTAGTTTATCGTCTTCTATAGGAAGCGGACTTAGTTTATCGTAATACCCAGGATTAAAATATTTTATTTTAAAGCACAATCTGTTAGACAAATTGCAGTATATTATCTGGTTTAATGTTTTCAAAAAGTTCTCTAAGATTGTTCGTTCTGCAATATTTGTCTCGGATTTTCCGGATGTTGCAGCATTTTATGATTATGTCTCTGACTGTATAAGACTCCGACATGGCACTCATATTGGTGGCATTCTATTTCTCAATAAATGTCTGTGTGTAACATGTGTATGTCCAATACGAAGACTAGCGAGAAATGGATATACGCATGTTATTTTTAAGAGAAATATTTTATAAATTTCAACCGACGGCAGCACTAAGTTATCGGTCAATGAATACCGAAATTTTATTTTAAGGAAGCCTTTAATATTATCATTATCAGTACCAGTGTTCGTTCCTAATATGTTTTATCATCATAACTTAATGTATCTTTGATCAGAAATGAAAGAAAAATTGCTGATTAAAAGATGAAAGCCGAGATAATCCATTTGCCGACATAATCATGAGCCACTAAATTTTCTTCCTTCAAGGGAAGAAATGAGATTAAATACTTCCGTTAATCATTCATTTCAGCCGATTTGTCTTCTCATTAAAGTCATTATTGTTTTCCATTAATATTATTAAATTATATTCCATTATCCTATTTTGTTTGTTAGTTTTTTTATGTTTTAACATGGTAAATTAATTTTATATTGCATTACAGCAATATATTATTTTACAGTATTTATATTCGGACTATTGTCCTCATCTTTGCTGTTGCTATCATAACGTTTCGGCCATTATGCTCTCCGGAATTCCTCAGGCATATATAGATTTGTGTAATCGACAAGGAATTCTGAACACACATCCGCTGTATCACCAAATTCATAAAGCAACGCTTTTATCCACTAAGCCATTGCCCCGTAAACCTAGTGGACAAAAGTTCAATCCCTGGGTCGGGCAGTGTGGTTTTGTGACTACGTGTGTGTTTTTTGTTTTCCATGTCTACAATGCGTGAATGTTCTCTGAATACATCTGTAGAAAAGACAAATTGAATAAAATTGAGAATCAGAAAATAGTATTAATTCTTGTGTATGTGTATATATATATATATATATATATATATATATATATATATATATGATATAATATTTTTTGAATATATGTATTCATCGCGACACAGAAATTACCAAAACCTAAATCTTCAATTAAACTTAAAATTAATGTTTTATTTTTTTTTAATTCTCAAGCGATTTTCAATAACTTTCGAAAAAAATGATTTACATTTTTAAGCTATATAGTATTATATAATTTAAGTTGGAGGGAGTAGGGATTACAACATTTTAAAAGGGTGGTGTCTTTTTTGACAAATCAGGATACAAGTAAAATCGAAGATGGCAAAGTAAATATAGGTTAAGGTGTAGGCTTGTAAACTCTGCCTGTCGATACTGGCTTCCTTTTATGAGAAAGTGTCATCTATGTCTTGTTTAGATACACTACAATAAATTGACATTTTTAGTTATTTATTTATTTTTATTTCATAAAATACATTAGAATTTTATTAAAGGGGCTTTATATATGATTAAGTCAGATTTCATACATTTATATTTTTATTGATAAAGATCAAAATACAGTATTTATTATACTTATTAGCAGACTAGATACGGTATTGTTAAAATTAAAATTTAAAATTTTGGAATTTAATTATTCATTTTCTTACTCTCTTATTTATGATCAAATAATAGATATATAATTATGTAATCTTTTAATTAATTATGTTTTAAAGTAAACGTAATGCAATGTCTAAAAGAGACCATTATTTATTTTCTTTGATTTAACAACTCTATGTTTCAGAAACGTTATAATGTATAAATTTTCATGTAGACACAAAACGCAAGGGTCATTTAAACTTCTGGTTTTTTTTTGGTTTTTTTTTAATAATTTTTATTTTACTGTGGGAGTTTTATTTGTTTCTTTTAAATGTCAAAAACTTTTGGATAGGGATGTTTGGTTACGATACTCCATATTTTTGAAGTAAGACAGATATTGTCTCCACCTTCATTTAAAATTATTTTTAGTGATACCAATATAATTTTTTTTAATATTAAGATTCTCAACAGATGAGATAGTACATTGGTAAACTATAGATTATTATTCAATGGAACATTTATAGGATTCCCGCAGTTACACAATTTTTCTTTACTGTTATTTATCCTTATTTCTGGATCACTATTTTTTTGATTCGGGTTTAAGTATTTATTTAAAATTTTATTATTGTGTTTTTTTATAATTTTCTCTAAATTATCAGTAGAAGTATAGCTTAATTGTAGGCTTTTTTTATTAAAAAATTTGTAAAACTTATTATTTCTAAGAAAATATTAATTAATTAAAGCAAGAAATGTATGTCCTAACTGTTAACCATTTGGTTGAATTGGTGGGTGTACCAAATAATTTTTCTATTTCTATTTCTTCTCTGGCTATTTTTTTTATTATTTTTATATTTAATGTCAGGTTATTTATAGCCACTCTTCTTTAAAGCTTTACTATAAAAATTACCGTGTGCATAGAATATTCTTTCATTAGCAGAATTTACACTTATTCGTTCTTCTCTGTATATCCATATGTATCCAAAGAAACAATACCCATTTCTTCTTCTTCTATGTGCCGTGTCCCTTCAGTGCGTGCTGGTTGCGGCCTCTCCACATTTTCCTATTATTTTGAGTTCTTAGAATGTTTCTTTTTCACCGTCATTCCCACTTCCTTTTCTGTTTATACAAGCATGTTATGTAGGTTACATGCTATTTCCCTCGGTAACACTTGACGTCATATATCCTGTGAGGATCAAATTCTCCAATTTTACTTTTCTCATTATTTGTTCGAATAATTTCAATGAACTCTTTCTAGTTCTGAATAAGATAAATCCTATGTATAATACACATTTTTTTCTAAAAAATAATAAGCAAAATCAGAGGTGCGTATTATGCACAGCTACAAAAATCTTTAAAAATTGCCATGAAATAGAATAAGAATTATCATAAAACTTCATTAGAATAATGCTATTCTATGTTTAAAACCATTTTTTAAAATAAGAGTAGGAAACGCTGGCCGTAACGAAATTGGAGAGATACAATTTATAGGGTTTACCAAACAAGAGGTGCACATTATGCATGAGTAGAATAATTTTTCTACAATTTTAGCACAATTTTGGATGTGCGTATTATGAATGAAGGCGTATTATACATGGTGAATTACGGTATGTGTCCATTTTGATTCCATTGCCGTTCAATATTCCTAGTTATTCATGTATTGAATCCATGAATACTTATGTCGAACCATATTTCTAGTGCCTCGTCTTTTTTCATCTGTAAACTGATTGTCCAGAATTGACGGGCATAACACTTTTAATCCTGATCGAATATAGCATTTATTTCTCAGGTAATGCTCACAGGCATAGGTCACTTTGCATTATCAGAGCAGCCAGCAGCTGATCTGAAACAGTTCCAATGCATTATCATTTGTATCAATAATATACTCCAACAACCCGGCCATTTGAAATAAAGTAGAGTTTTATCTCTTGATTCCAGTTTAGGATTGCGTTTCAGGTTCTTTCTGAATTCTACTTTCTCTACACTTCTGACACCTCCACTTAAATTCTGAAATTGTAATTACCATTAATTTACTATTTCCTCCTCAATAGGAGTAGAAAGGTTCGCCAACCGTCCGATTCACACTTATTGGTCTTTTGAATATGAGTAAGGGTTTATCTTTTGTTTTCTTGTTAGGATCGGGTTTCCGGTTCTTTCTAATGTCTTTTCCTACTCCATAACTTCAAGTAACCCCTTGAACCTTAGTGGCTTTATGGTCTTACTTGGGACGAATTTATTTTTAAAATGTCATCATTGAGTTGTTTGCCACTTTTAGGTTACAGTCGGCCTTTTTATCTCCATGTAAGCTCATATACTTTTGTTTTTCTTTCCCGTTTACCTCGTTTCTATCATATTTTCCCCGTCAGCACAGCTTCTTTTTTTGTTTTGTTTCCCGAACAATCGTTTGGTCTTTTACTAACCCTTCTTTATAACCACACTTCATTACATTCCTCTAAACACTTTAGGTAAATTACTGGCTGCTAGCCATTACCAATTGCTGCCTTGAATATGTCCTTAAACAATCACTCTTTTCTCATTACATGTCACGTAATATTCACCGTTCTGGGTCTGACGATAAACTACATCCAGTACCAAAGCCTTTGATAGGGAGATTGGAGTTTTTCGGGAACGTAGCCCCACTTCTTAATTTTTGTTGTTTCTGTTAAGGGACCTTACCCATAATAACAATACTGCGCCTCAAGAGGAAGCAGGGAGTTTAGTCTGAAGTCGTGCGACCGGCTGACCGGCTGATCGGTTGAACTCTCTGCCTTCGGGCGGGGAGGAACCTGAACGAGGCTACGCAGAAGGGCGGAGTCTCTTTCGGGGAGGTAAACCGACCCTGAACCCGTTTATAGGGGTTCAAAGGGCATCTTTTTGGCCGAGCCCGCGGGCTCAGAGATCCCACGGGCTCGGAGATCCCACGTTAAAGCGGCCTTGTGCCACATGATGCCCTCGTGGGGAGGGTGACTAAATACTGTTCAGTCCGAAGTCGGACGACCGGCTGATCGGCTGATCGGTTGAACTCTCTGCCTTCGGGCGGGGAGGAACCCGAACGAGGCTACGCCGAAGGGCGGCGTCTCTTTCGGGTGGTAAACCGACCCTGAACCCGTTTATACGGGTTCAAAGGGCATATTTTTGAGCCCACGGGCTCGAGAGCCCACGGGCTCGGAGATCCCACGGGCTCGGAGATCCCACGTTAAACTGGCCTTGTGCCACATGATGCCCTCGTGGGGGATGACTAAATACTGTTCAGTCTGAAGTCTGGAGGAGGTCCGTCAGAAGTATGTCAGGAGTCAGTCAGAGCGAGCGAGTCAGTCAGTCGAGTCAGAGGCAGTCCGAAACAGAGTCGCTTTCAGACAATTACTACAAGACATTGAAATAGTGATACTGGTCGAGACTACATTGTTCTACCTACTAAACCTGATTGTTCGCACTAACACTTTCTACTTCTCTGTATATATTCCTATTTGTAACATATGTGTTATTCCATATCCGTGTTCGAGTTCTTCTTTATTGGTTCTACCTTGGACTATCACCGTGGTACAAGGAACCGGGCCATAACAGTTTCCTTGTCCACTCTGAACAGGTAGAACCTGTCAGCATCCCAGCTATTGGCAAATAGTGGATCCGAAAAAAAAAAAACAAATTTCGCACTCCCTTACAGAAATTGCAAGCAAGGTATTCTTAGGGGAAAAAAAAACAATATAAACAACTGGTTAGTTCTTTAGTTCTGCGGAAGAAAACATATTTGATTTTATACTAAAGTTCTCCCAATTTAAAGCTGGAAAGCCACACACAGCAGAAAATTACTTGTGCAATAGTAATAATCAATGCGTTGGAAGGTATGAATGAAGTTCTGGGTAGAACGATAAACTACACCCGGCAGCTAGACCTCTGATCGGGAGATTTTTTGAGGAGCATGGTACCGCATCTTAATTACTTTTGTCCCAAGGTCAACGTTGACCCAAGGTTGTAACATCTGATAGGGTCCCAGCTATGGGCAAATAGTGAAAAAAACAAACAAATAAAAAACAAAATACTATGAAAACATGAAAATAAAGTTTTATAGAATGACCAACAATACATTTTATCTGTAGTAGAAGGCATACAATTACGTTTAAAATATGTTTATTTGAAGCCATGAAATGGTGTTCTAAATATTTAGTTTTCGACATTAAATAACCCCTAGAATTTGATATGCTACTAAAAGAAAATTAACCAACCAACATCAAAAATCTTTCAGAACATATTCTATATAATATCCGACAATTTCTTAAACTGTATTTCAAAATATAATTCCAACAAAACTAACATAAAACACACCTAACACCCTTCTAGTTATTATGTCTACACAAACATGGATATACACAAAAGTTGATTATAATCAACCATGTATTTCATTTATGAAAGCAGAATAGCATAAATTTTTTACTTGAAAGCTCTCGCCAAAATTAATTTTCGGCATTTAATAACCTAAACGCCATTAAAGAAACAAATACGAATACAAACAGTGATAATGTTCAACTGTTTATTCAGTACGCAGGGAATAATGGGTGGCGGTGAAGAAAGTGGAATTGGCATACTGAGTTCAAGTTCCAGTTGAGGTCGGCCCGCTTTTGCTCAACCGCTCTTGAAAAGATATGAATGCATCTCCCGACATTTCAGCTAAGGGTCAATAACCAATTAAAATGGGTGGGAATCTATCTGGGATATGGAAAATTATGAATTCAAAATCAGCATGAAGAGGGATAGGTTTCGTCAGGCTATCTAGCCGTAAAACATTCATATCTGGTTCCCCACGATTCTAATGTGTTACAGATTTTTGTCGTTTATTTAGATTTCGGCTTTTGTAATAAAGATAAAAAAAAAACAGTATAATACATTTGGATCATTACTATCAGTATGAAATTGTTAGAATCGATTATTTATTAGTATCATTATTATTGTTATTAACTAGTAAATTGTATTGTATTCTGTAACTTAACCCATTACCTGCCATAAGCACCGTTAGGGGATCTGTTAAAGCTAAACTCACTACATGTTATTCTTTGTATTTACATTGAATTGCTTACATACATTGCATTTGCAGAAGTATATTTTAGAACAATTAACTTTTAAAGTTTTTATTATTAGTCATAACTAATCATAGAAGACACTTTCTGTCGTAATTTTACATTTCACGAGTAGAAAAATAATGACTATTTTGAAAAGCATTTTTTTTATTATTTCTAATCAATATTATGTTTTGATGTTATATATATATATATATATATATATATATATATATATATATATATATTTTTGATGTTCTAATTTCTATAAAGTTTCAAAGTATGAGCTAAACGAAGAAAAAATTTATTATTGTGCATTGTTTTAATACCCAAGACACCTGGCAGTTAATGGGTTAAAGCACTGTCAATATATTTTCGTAACAATAATCACGTTATGATGTGCCTTTTTTGCTATGTTACTCTAAGAAACTGATAAAACCACAAACAAAAATCAGATTGTAATATAGATATTTACGATCTCATTAGTGTTATTTTGGCTCTTATTCAGCAGCGCTCATTTTGCTGCCGACAACTAATATTTTTATCCTTTTTCCTGGATTTTGCCATCTTTCGATATAAAAACCCACGAAATTACAAATCGTCTATCGACCGGCTAATAAATGATCTGCTCTTAATTTTCCGAGCATCTAGAAATCTAGGCGTGTAAAAAGACTTATTGAACTCTCGTTGGCTGAAGGCGAAACGTTTTCTGCGATAAAGCGTCATTATTTTGGGCATCAAATCGCAATTTATCGAAAGAGAAATTCGGTGAAAAGAAATGCAAAATGAAAGAGCGCAGATTTCGGAAAATATAGCAACGGATTTTCAGGATTTGAACGCAAAGAATGGAAATAAAATACAATGCTACGTTTTATTTTTGTATCAATGTGAATAGAATGTTTGCAATAACTGATATTTCTATCGCCCAATGTGGGCGCGCACGTGCGCGTATCTAAGTATATGTCTGGATTGCGTCTACAGTAAAATACTAAATGAAATATATATATATATATATATATATATATATATATATATATATATATATAACACAAACACACACACAAATACACAAACACACACACACACACACACACATATATATATATATATATATATATATATATATATATACATACATATATATATAGAGAGGGAGAGATATATTATGTAACTCCACAAAATCATGATACCCATAGTTTAAATTAATTTTTATAAAAGAAAAATCTTTCTTGATGCTATCATTTAAGCTTAAATTGGAAGCTAGAATATTAAATTTACAATTTCCAATAAATAAGATACTCTGGTCTATTTCAAACAGAAATTATATTGATTGGAATCGATTTTTTTTCAGTAACAACGAAAATGTCGATCATTTTGGGGACATTTGTAAATGCAAGTTTTTTCTTGCTTTTAAAAATCTTGTAAAAATAAAATGTACTTTTCTAAATTTTATTTTGGAATAAGCTAATTTAATGTATAATTAATCTAATTCGGAACAACTATTATTTATTTTAAGTATAAAAGCATTTTTGAACTAGACAGTAGCTGATTTGACGTGTTCACAGACTGATGACTAATCTTGTTCTATAAAGACTTTATGTGTGAAACATAATTTAAGAAAATGGCATAAGCCGCTTTTTTATATATTTTTTAATCACTGAGTAACCTTAAAACATTCAGAAAATATTCTCCATATTCGAATGTTTTATCAATTTTTAGAAATACTCTCTTTAAATTTACTATAGTCATCGCTCTTATATTCTGATAATGTCATGTATTGTCGCCCGTACTTACAAATATGGGCACGTTTATACACAAAAATATATTCAAAATTCTTTTTAACATATTGGTGTTTAATGATTTTTATCAACATTTTTCATTTATGATTGGTAAATAAAGTTTTCACTTAATGATAATATCATCTAAAAGGCTAAATCTAATACATAAATTTAAAAGATATAAAAATTTATTAATTATTATAATTAAAATAAACATGAAAACAATTCTTGCAATAATTAATTATTCATCGAAATATTTTTTCTGAAGTCAATAGTGCCCTTAATGTATCTTATTTATAAAAGCAAATCTAATTAAATAAATTAAATTATTAATTAAATGATGCTTTAGTTGTATTGTATTTTTTTATTTTACAACACGGGGCAAATTATCAATAAATGAGTAATTGTTGTTGAAAAATTAAAAATGATGATTTACATTCTCCAAGGAGCCCTGCTTTTAAATAATATAAACATTAAGCGGATCAACTTCGATTTATTGAAATTTTATAAAATAATATGTGTGTGATGTGGGTTACAGAGTTTAAAAAAATATTTTTCCAAGATTTTCTAAAATAGTTTTTGAAAATTATTTTACATCTGCAAATACGCTTTTAAGTGGGCGCCCAAGGGGGTCGTCAGTGATGTTTTGATTTGGTTCATCAGGGAGTTTCGGGTCTTTCAACATCATACTCCCCATCACCAAATCGACCCAATCAGAGGAGATCAACCCCTGATTCCCCCTTCCAACTAAACGCTAACAGCCACTCTGGTCTTTTTAAAGAATAAGATTTCAATTTTAATTACAATTCCTGAATACGTTTTGAAAGTGTCATTAAAATCTGACAGTTATTTGATTTTTGCAAGCATTGCAAAATCTGTTTCTTTTTCCCTAAGAAATTACGCTAAATATTTCATAGTAAACCTTGTCCCACCACTAACGCAAAAAAACCCCAGGATTTTTAACCAAAATTTTATCCATACTACAAAGGTTTAAAAGTATTAACAAAATAAAAAAAAAATAATTTAACGATGAACCTTAGTTTTTATCAAGCTTGGGGCTTTATTTATCATGCTATGCTCTTTTTTAGCGAAAAAGTAGAGGTATCTAAGTTCACACCAGCATGCTCCCGTCCCAACAGACGCCTATTCGATGCTGCTCGAAAGAAATGTAAAGGAATCCTCAAAGAATCTAAGTCTCTACTGAGAGAATGACGCACCATATGACATCTAAAATCTTTAGTTCTTTGATTACTGTAATAGTGTATTAATTTCATGTAAGTTCTCTATTCCTCCTCTTTTTTAAGCAGTTTTCGGTGTTAACTTCCTCTGCTGATAAAACTGAATGTTTCGCTCGTAAATTCTTCTTAAGCTCTATCCTTGACTCATCTGGATTATCACTGCCTGAGTTCTTACGTAGAACTGAGTCTCTGCTGAATGATATGAATCCTTCTATGGTTTTTACTATCCTCTTTAACCTGGATCTCCACAAAGCATGTGGACCAGATAGTACCCTGTAATAGTCATTAAGAAATGTAATCCTGAATTGACTCCAGTTTCCTCTAAACCATATAATAGGTTCCTGGCTGTCTATTGCTTTCCTGCCTGCTAGAAGTCCTCATGTTCTCACAGGTTTTAAGAATGCTGCTAAACCATCAGACTCTTCTAACTATCGGCCTACCTAAATTCTAGCTCTTTTGGGGTAGATCTTAGAGGTTCTAATTAATGTTGAATTGGTTAAGCATCTTACATCGCAGGGTTATTTTTTCACACAAGCAATGTAGCTGATGTACTGAGGATAATTGAGGAAAGAGTCTATCAAGATCTAGATAATAATGGTGAAGCTCGGACTGTAGCTATGCGCATCGCGAAAGCTTTCAGCAGGGTTCGGCATACAGGTCTTCCCCTCAAACTGAAAAGTTTCGGTGACTCCGGACAAATTTTTGAACTGATCCAACCTTTGCTATAAAATCGTGAACTGAAAGTAATTATGAACAGCCACTCATATATTTACTTTTGTACTAATACAAGTGCCCTCCAGGGTTTCATTCTTGCTCCTAATTTTTCATTAATGACTTCCCGATTGTACCATCTTTCAATTTGGTATCTACGCTGATGACACAATCATTTATTTTTTTTCCCGATGGTAATTCTGGTCTGTATGAGAAGGTCAAAATGACAAATGATATCCAACACGACCTACAGTCTGTTGTTAACTGGGGCAAATTATGGATTCTTAAATTTAATGCCTTCAAAACTAAAACGATCTATTTGAATCATTTCTTAAGAAATTTAAATGTTATTTTTAGTGAGACTAATTTTGAGTTACTATACCTTTTATTTTGTTTTTTTTAAACAATGAAATCTGTAACAACCGGCCTAGAGTAAGAAGGACTTCTTAAAAAAATGTGCCTCTCGGAATGAATCGACACTGTATACCTTTTTCCATCAGGAAAACCATTCCTATAACTAATGTATGCAATTTATCTATTTAGGGAACGCACATCTCTGGAATTGGCGAAATAGGTAATGGCTGCTCCAGTTACTGCGTAGCAGTAACTACTTATTTAAGACGTTGCATACTGAGAAAAAACAATATTCGGAAAATGTTATTGAACACTTGGAAGAAGAGCAGGAGCTAGGTAGTTTCTAGAGGCAACATCTGAGAATTCTGATAGGGAAAATTATCCTCATATCAAGAATCTAATTTGTCTTTGGTCATTTTGAAAGCAAGATGGAAACTTCTTGGACATATTTTGCCAATGAATCTAGAATGACCAGCGAACAAAGCTATGGAGTTTTACTTTGAAAAGACTGACTTCAAAAATTTCAGAGGTCATCCAAGAACCACCATAGTCACAACGCTGAACTGAGATATTCAATAAACAAGGCAGATCTCATTTTTCCTTTTGAGACGTTTATGATCAAGGAAATACTGCAACACATCCGCAAACTAGCAGACGACAGACGAGGCTGGCAAAATATTGTCGAATCAGTATACAATGTCACTGAAGATGAGAGAACATGTTAATTCCTGGCTACAAATCGAAACAGTTTTGATGATGATGATAATGTTGATGATGTTGATGATGATGATGTCATCTCTCATTTTGAATTCTAACGTTTCTTTCGTTTTGTGTATTTAAGATTTGTTTTGTTTAAACTGTTTTAAGTCGAAAAGTAAATTTAAATGGTGTTTCATATATATAGTTGTCGATTATTTTCTATTATATATTTTTAATTATATATTGATTGCTTTCTATTATTTATCATTTAAATATATTTTATTATAATAGTAGCAAATGCTGTATTTGACGACGATCCGTGTTGTGTCGGCATAAAAAATCCTGATCCCCTCATGTGAAACTAATGTAGCAAAATAATAATAGCAGTGTTTTAGTTACTACTCGAAGCTATCCACCAACTCAATGGCCTTTCTCCTACCGAAACATCCTAGCGACGAACTTGTTTTGGCTCATCATAATTGTTACCTAAATTTACTCTATCTATATTTGAAGGTCTAAGAATTATTTTAGCAACTAATTAAAATCTGTCTTACAAATAGGCATTGCCAATTATCATTGCGGAAACTCGAAACATGAGTAAAAAGTCTTTATTTAATCAGGATTGTTAGATGCACAATAGTGTAATTAAATTAATTAATTAAATTAAATGCACAATAATGTAATTGTAAAATAACATTTCTAACCCTTTTAAAACTTTTTTTTATGTATATGTCTATGAGTTCGTGCATGGATTTCTCTCTCCCACTCTCTGCCTCGCTCTCTTTCTGTCACATCCCGATTTATCATTTTGTATAAGCAGCGTTAAGCTGTGACATCGATCATTTTGTCACCCTCATTTCCTCTATATTCTATTCATATGAAGTAAGTTCCACTCTAGATGTTTCTTCCTGTGAACTGCTTCTATGTCGAATCGACTATCCTTTTAAACAATTCAAGTCTAAAGATGTTTTAACCATGATCAATACAACTTTAAATAATTCAAGTCCACTACAAAATAACTGTGGGATTATTGTTATCTTCTCCACAAACAGCAAATAAAACTTTTAGTGTTCTACTATGAAAACATTCAAGGAACGCTGGCGGGGGCATATGCAATCCTTTTAATCATGCAGGAATGAACCTCAACGTAAATATATATATAACAAAACACCTATAAATGGATTTGGTTATATATATATATATATATAATAAAAATTTGAAATTATTAGTTTAAAACAAGGCTGATTTTGGTGGGATTGAACTACATAAATTGTGTTATAAATTTAACTTAGTGTAGGGGTCGTATACTTTAAATGATAATGATATGTCGCTGTATTTTTAATAGATTAGTATTTTATTGCATAATGGTTAGAACATATTGTGTATTTTTTAATATATTATTTAATCGTATATATTTATTGTTATCAGCAGATAATGCATTGGTGTATGTATTTATTTTTTTTTTACATGTTGTATGTAATATATGCATATATGGGTTTTATATATATATATATATATTATGCTTTTGATTTACTGTATATAGTGTGTGTGTGTGTGCCTAATGTCAATATATGAAGAACATTGTCAATATTTTTATATATATTTGCATTATATATTTTATATATAGGTTTATTTGTAATATTTGTAAATATATATATATATATATATATAATTTGTGTGTAGCAATTGTTATAATTACTCTTCGTTTTATATGTGTGATTCGTTATATATATATATGAAATGAATTTAAGTATATTTCTGTTTGAAGAATGTGTTTATATATTTGTAATATTGGTGTGTGTTTTGTTTGAAGGTTAATTATATGTTAATTTTTATATATAGAAAGTTATTTTTTTTATCTCATGTATATATGGGTGGGACATTGTAGGTAGATATATTTATATATATAATTTGAGGTATGTATGTGTGTATATTTTTTTTATTTTTGTGGGGGGTGTGTTGGAACCTGGATGTATGAGTTTAAAAAACTTTGGTATATCATGATTTTTTATATATCTAAGAATCCATTAGAATATATAAGAGGATATGTACGTACATTTCGTTATCATATAATGAGTTATGTTTATGTTTATATAT